>JAPZAG010000176.1:0-25000 GCA_027475135.1 Bactrocera correcta | reverse complement strand
TGAATGTATGTATTTATACGTTTCAGTACGATTGTGTTAGCTGGCAACAATGCACAATAGTTTAAGCTGGTTGGCAAGGATTTGCAATTTTTCCATGTAAAACTATTTTTTATGTTTCCTCCGCTTCTTCTTTTTGAATTCGCTGTTCTACTGGTGTTTGAATACTCGCTGTTTCTTGTGTGCCAGTGTTAAGTGAAGTTTTAGCTGACGAAGTTTTATATTGCTCGCTGTACTTTTAGTTTAAGCAGAGACTTTCGGTGTGGCACCTATACTTTACGTAGCCACCTCACTGCAATCCATGCTTTGGACTTCAGAATTTATTACATGGGCTTCAGTTTAGAACATGTTGGCACTTATGTATTGCATTTTCGAAGTTAGATGGCTTTGCATTCATTTGTTTGGAGAAAATTTAAGCTTTAATAAAGTAGCATGATTACTTATGCTCAATAAGTTTGCGGGGATGCAGTGAAGAAAAGCTTTTGGGCTTTAAGCAAACAACTTTAAAACGAGAGCGGTGTAAATTTAATGAAAAAATTTAAATTACAAGTATATCAACAATTTAAGTAAAATGAAGAGACTTTGATTTAAGGAAGACCAAACCTAAGAGCTTTGACTTTAAAAGCTCTGGAAGTCGAGCTTTATCAGGTTTCTTTTTTATGAAAGTGAAAGCAATCAGCAAAAAATTTGCAACACATCCGAAAGGACAAAATTCTAATTGACAAAATGTATTGACAATATCTTAAGCAAGCCATTTTATTTGTGCATGAAGATCTATTTAATCTAATTTAAATCATTGTTATTTATAAATTGCTAATAAAGTTGAAGAAACTGTAACTTAGCTAACATACTTTTACACATAGAGACATATACACATAGCTACATATTATATGTATGCATGTAGATAAACTACAGTATCAGGCGAATTTTCATGATTTCTTCCAAGTTGCACAAGATTTTTCTTACATTTTCTTACATTTTCTTACTTCATACGATTTCTACCTTCGCTTGAATTTTTGTTAACACATCATTTGGTGCTTTCTTCGCATACATTACGTCACATACTCACATACGTATCTCTTATACGCTTTGTTACCAAACTTTTCATAACTTTATTCCCTTTCCCTTTTTCTTGGTGAAAAGGCAATTGTTGACACTCACCTGTAACGAGACAAAAGCAGAAAAATAAAAAGGTTAGCTTAATTGTTGTCTACCCAAAAAGTTTGTTAATTCATTTTTGTTTCGGAATTTTGGTATAATTTTAAATAAATTTTACTCAGGTAAAGTTATGCAAAGGAATTAGAAATTTCTGGAATTTTGAGAGTTTAAGAAAATTTGTGTCGGAAGTTCTTTAGAATGCTGTGACGTGTGGCATGATTTATGCGTGTGATTTCCTAAGCATAAATTAGATTGCAAAAGACTTCGTTTAAGAATTTTTTCATTTACTTACGACATAATGAAGGAGGAAGAACTTAAACAGGAAGACCAATAGGTTTTATAAAAACTTAAAATATTGGCCTACAACTTTGCTTCCGCCGTTTTTTTTTTGTGAAAATTTAAGGCTTTGTTATATAAAAACCGTCCAAAAGTGTTTTCCCTTTGTCCCTTAAAAAAGCAATGCTTAATTAACACACGAAATGCTTTATGATCCATTTTTTTGTAAACTAACACAAGTTTCTTTACAAAAATTATATATTTGTTTAATACCTAATATAAATCATATAGATGGTAGTAGCAGAGTAATTGTATTATCTATGTATGTCTCAGCCTCGGTAAAGCGTGGACGGGTCCTCAGCTGCACTTTTCTTGGTATTAAAAAAGAAAAGCAAAATTTCCCGCAAATGTCGAAAATTCGGCTCAAAAAGTGACATTTTCAGTTGAGAATAAGTTTGAGATGCAAACAGATCTCTACAAATATTTTGTTGAATTAATGTTGACACAAATGTTCAAGATCGATATAAAACGATTTAATCGACCAATGCTTTACCATAGAGACATCTATTGGAAAACGGCGGAAGCAAAGTTGTAGACCTAATAATATTAAAGGGAAAAATGAAATTATCTTAAAATGCAAACCAAAAGAAAATAATTACTAAAACTTAACTAAATTTGGGTAATTAACTAATAATGTCATAAAAAATAGTATATTAATTAGCAATGAACTAGTTAATTAAAAGTAAAGCCTCAACGAGAGACTTTTGTGTGAACCTTCTTTATATAATCCTTTATCGTTCCTACCAGCATCGTGTCAAAATTTTTGTTTTTAATATTAAAAAAAAACAGGAATTTCAAAAAAAAGCGTAAAAAATGATTTTTATTTTCAGGCAGTCACCATTTTTCAAAAAAAATGTTTTTTTGTGTTCCCGGACTATTACAGCATCCTTACTGATTAAGAGTTTTTTTTTTGTTTTTTTTTTTCAGTCCACCAGGAGAGTCAGGATCAATGTCACCAGAATGCGCCATTTTTTTTTACACCTGTCCCTCATCCCCCTCAAATTATTTCAATTTTTATTTTTTTGTATTATTTTTTCTGTATTCTTAGGATATCAATAAAAACACCATTAAAAAATGGATGGTAAAAATATTTTTGGTTTTTTTTTTTTAAATAAAATTCAAAAAACTGCCCAAAATTTGATTTCTAGAGTAGAATACCCCCTTAAGTTCTGCAGGCCACTAACATCCCAAAAAAATGTATTTTGCCAAGTTGGTAGAACTGTCCTTAATTAATATGCCAAATATGAGCGCGATCTGTCAACCAGTTTGTTAATAGCAGCTACTTATGTCGATGCACCTCAGTAGTGCTTTGCGATTTTTAGAATGGATAAAAATATCGAACAAAGAATTTGTCTCAAAATATGCATATGGTGCTTGAAGATCGTCAGGCAAGTGTTAGAGAGATGATTTTTGGTGTATAATAGCTCACGCAATTTCCACTATGGAAAGTACTATATATCGCCGAAAAAGTACTATATATCACCGAAAAAGAAAAGGCCTGATAATGTTAGATAATTACAGACATTTATCGTTGCGCTCGCTTGTAAGATGACGCCACACAAAATATTTCGCATTACAATGAAGCAATATTATTGGATGGCTAGCGAGGAAGTGTTAAGCGATGACTAGCAGTGGCATGACCTGACTGGCAGTCTAAAAGACAAGTCATTTGATTAAAAAAGGTAGCGGTCTGGAAATAGAACACAGACATTGTAGAACTTTAGAAATATGTGCTTTTGATAGATTTGCAGAAATTATAAGCTATAAGGCAATTGTATCGAACGGAGTGTAGACAATTTCGATGGGAAAAGATTAGCTTTCGGGAGAAAAAAATATGGTTCTTGCAAAAACTCAACAGTTTAAAATAAGCTACTATTTTAGTGGGCTGGGAGCAATATTTTTCACATAATTATTTAAATATAGTTTTTAGCTACAAAAATAATGATATATATGTATATTGTTATATATATATATATATACATACTATATATTGCCTGCGGTATTACTCTGAATCATTTTTTAATATTTTCTGAGGTATAATCCTCAGCAAAATCCACATAAGAGGTTTGCTTATTAATTAAAACATTCAAATTTGCAAGGTTTTTGCTTTAAAAAATCGTATTTTTTATATCTGGCCGAACTCATCTAAGAAATTTTGAGCAACAATGAGCCGTTTCAAGCCATCAGTCATAATTTTGAATAATTGCGCTAAAATTAATGCAGCACATAAAGTGTTAAGTCTCTAATTAATAAAAGAGTCGGCTTGATTTTTTCGCTTTTCTTTGGCTTTTTTTGTAACAAATCCACATCACGTTTATAGCCAAGTGCTCACAAGCTAAAGCGCTAATCTCAACGCGATATCAAGAAAAAAACATGTATTTGAAACACACATGTACACACACACAAATACAAGTATACAGCGTAACAATTATACCGCGCCACATTCATATCACAGAAATACTATCACATTACGAATGCACGAACGAGTTCTACATGCTACTAAATATCCGCCATATCCGTTCATTTCCCCAAACGAGCAGACCGAAAATTGTGTGTGTGCTCAATCAAAGCACAATCGGCGTAGTGCCAGCCCACCAAGGCTTATGATTTAGGCAGTTGAAGTGGACGACAAAAGCTTGTGCGCCAAAAAAAAAGGAAAAAAAAAAAATAAAGAAAGCAAGTGGCGGCAAGTAGAACACACACTGCTCCACTTAAAGCTGTCAACGCGCACAATCTCAGATCTTTAATCATGGCTCATGTGCCGGACAAGCGTACGAACAGCCGTAAATGTGTACAAATGTAAGCGCACACACATATAAATGTGGCGGAGCTGCTAGATTGTTAGGTTAGTTAGTTTTTTGTATTTCGTTAGAAATGAAAATAAAATATACGAGTAGCCAGTGTGGCAGTACTTCATTTCCGCATTTCGAAAGTGTGCTTTTGTTTTTGTTATAGCTTATATTTTTCATTTCATTTCGCTTTATTTGCGGTGGCCGACGAAATCCAACGCCTTTCGAATGTACAACCTTACAGCGCTTTTCACGCCTTCGACGGCGTTCTAAACCGCAGCCGGTCGCTGCAAGCTTCTTGTGGCATGTTTTTTTTTTGTCTCTTTTTTTTTCTTTCTTGGAAATATGTTGTACAATAGTAACAAGCTTGCTGGCTGGCTGACTAGCTGACTGTTTGTGCCAGTTCCGCCCAATCTTTGCTACACTTAATGTATTTTTATTTGTAACTGCCAACAGATTGCCACACCGGTCAACGAATGAAGCGTGCATAAAGAAAATACAACAACAAAAACATGTGAACTTCTAAGAATTTGCGCGGTAGATCGTGGCAAAGACCAGCATGAACATTAGTTTATTTGTGCTTATGTATGCAATTATGAAGCCAAAGCTACTGACATACATACAAACATATGTACATATATGTATGATAGCAAGTAATTTTGCAAGAGCGACTATATACATAAAATATATACATACAGATAAACAAGTTTTTAAACACATGAGTGTTGTTTCACGTCTGCGGTTGGGTTTATGCTTGGCGGAAAGCGAGTAAATGACTATTGCCACAACTCAAATGTAGGTGTATGTATAAGTAAATATACATACATGTTTATGCGTGTATAACAGCGGTTGCAACATCCAGCAACTACCAAAAATTCAATAATTATTACTATGTTGTGGCTGCAAACTGTGCTTGCTGCTGGTTGGTGGCAAGCTTTCCTAGTTCAAAACACTACTATATGCATATCAAACATGTACTTGTAGTTGTGAGTACATATGTGTGCTGTGTTGATTTAAATTGGAGCATGCTAAGGCATACAAATCTCAGCGGCGTAGAAAAACGCGAGAATACCAACTAAAAGTCAAGGCACAAATGTAAAAAAATATGGGCAGGCAGCAGCAGCGGGTCAAGGAGGGCCGAAAAAAAAACAAAAAAAGTTGACTTCGGTAGCACCGAAACTAAAATACCCTGCACAGTAACTGTTATGTTATGTTTTATAACATAAAAAAATTATATTAAATAAAAAAAATATAATATATAAAAATATTATATTATATAAAATTATCTTGCTTTTCATCGAAGAGTTTATATGACAGCTATATGACATAGTGGTCCGATTTGAATAATTGTTTCGGAGATTGTAGCGCTGTTTTGAACATTAATATGTGTCAAATTTCATGACGATATCTTGGCAAATAAAAAAGTTTCCCATACAACCACTTGATTCCAACCGCTCAGTTTGTATGGCAACTATATGTTATAGTAGTCCGATTTGAACAAAATATTTGGAAATCGTAGCACTGCTTTGGACGAAAATCTGAGCCAAATTTCATGACGATATCTTGTCAAATAAAAAAGTTTTTCATACGAGCACTTTCGCTCCAATCGCTCAGTTTGTATGACAGCTATATGATAAAGTGCTCCGATATCAGCGATTGCGACAAATAAGCTGCTGCTTGGCGTGAAAAGAATGTGAGGAAAATTTCAGGTCGATATCTCAGAAACTGAAGAACAAGTTAGACTTACAAACAAGCAGCCGAACCTAGTTAAGTCGACTGAATTCTTTATGATGATCATTTCTATAAATATATTAAAGAGCTCCGACGTTTTCTTCTGACTCTTACAAATTTCGTGGTAAACGTAGTATACTTTGTACAGCGTATAAATATGGGCAGGCAACTGCTGCGGGTCAAGGATGAACTACATTTAACTTAAAGATTGAAAGAAAAATAATAATAAAAACCAAAAAAGGAAAAACAAAATTGAAAATATCACTGCTTACCCACAAAAAAAAAACCATACACACTCGCTGCCTGCCTCATAGTAATTCCGTTACAATTTTGCAACACCCTACTTCTTAAGGTTCATATCTTCCATACACATCATATGTGCCGCAAATGAAATCGGCAAATTGTATGGTATTTGAGGCAAAACTGCTGGTATTTATTGCTTCAAATGGAGGAAATTAATGACCTAAAGCATTTAGCTGTTTTGGCTGAATATGCAGGCATGCGATTAGGCTAAGTAAAGCATAAGTATACAATACGCCTCTATATGGAAGTGATAAATATGTAATAGCAGGCAAAAGTACAGGAAATGTTAGCCACAATTAAGGTCAATAGCAAAAGTGGTAATAATTGGGAAATTTGTGGGTTTCGGCGGTAACAGCGCACAGCCAACTGTGATTTGGTGCAAGCAGGTGATGTGGTTCTAAATTATGTGAGGTGATCTCATATGTTATGGATATTTTGAGTCAATGAATTTCGCTGATGTGACTTGTGGATTGGCAGGTTGTTTTGAAAAAATTTTAAAAATATTAACTGACTAACTGCTAGTATGATTTTATGAAAATGGTGGATAGTAAACGAGAATTAATAATTTTTAAATACTTTTATTGCAATTTTGACTCACGATCAGAGCTGTGAATACATTAGGAAAATATAATTATACAGCAGAAGTAAATTTTGTATTTGGAAATTAAAAGAAAAAAACTGCTTGGATCTCAAAATAAACAAATATATGATCTAAATCACGTGATGTGAAATATCATGAAGTGACTTTTTTAATACTGGCATTATATTATATTATTTAACCTTAAAAAAAAATTTATATAATTAATCTGAGTAATGAGTACAAATCACATGAGGTATCATATCATGATGTGCCCTGTTGTAATATTGACATGATATTGATCTACCTTAAAAATATATTTTTACATAATAATAAAACGGATTAATTAGAACAGATCATATGATGTACATCACATGATATTGCATATCACGATGTGATTTTTTATAAAATTCGCATGATATTATTTTGCTAAAAAAATTAAATTAATAAATCGAGGTAGAGAGAACAGATCACATGGTGTCATATAAAGTATATAGTACGTCACATCACTTGAGTTCATATAGCTAGAATATTTAACTTCCTTGGCAAGGATTCAATAATATTCCAAATTGTGTTTGCTGTTTAAACACAAAAGAACTACCATTTCATTTGCGTTTATGCTTCTCTTCGCATACCGCTTAGATAAGTTTCATAGAAGTAAATATTTTACATATCTTACAATTTTGACATCATATGTGCTCATATCATTAAAAAAAAATATCGCAAAAATATTTACTTTTCATTAAATGATCATCGAGCTTAACTTACGATTCTAGTTTATGCTTAATATTGCTATATTTTTAATAAATTGCTTAATCTTATATTCATGATGATGTTATTATATCATATGATATTTCATCAAGTACCTTTTTAGTGAGTAAAGCTATTTATATGTATATATATACTTTTAAGTAGATTAATCGATATAAAATGTTTCTGGTGACATGACATCACATCAAATAACATATATAATATCACATTATACTCTTTTCGCATATGACAGACATTTTTGTATAATTTTTGCCGCCAACATAACTTTTATTCGATGAAATATAGCATAGCTGCACATGCTTACATCACACGATATGATCAAGTGATTTTATATCACATCAACAGTATAAATACCAAAAAACATATTTTTGTTTAATTTTTGCACACTTTCTGAAACGTATGTCCTATTCACAGCACATGATTTCGCAAATCAATATGATATTCGAACACGTCATATCAATTCGTCATGCATGAAATTATGAATCGCTTACTTTTTATCGAATATTTCTTTGATAATATGAAGAGGCCGTTAAATTACGCCACTCAGCCTTAAGTATTTGCTGTTTCTTCAATTACGGTTACATTTTAGTGAAAAGCCATATGTAAAGCACTTTGCTGCGTGCGTGTGAGTATGTATGTATATATGTTACACCAACACAAGCACTGATTGCATTTCAGCCACGTGCTCTTGAAGCTTTCCTTACAGCCAATTGCCGTACAAACATGCGACCATTGAACTACTCGACATTAATGGCTACCACTTACCGTTAGACACTTCACATGTATGTACATATGTGTAGGCATATTTATACCACATACACCCACATATGTATGTTCAAAGTGCCGCACATGTTGCTTGTAAGTACACACGCATTGGGTTTGTGGAGCGAGTCGTGCTGAGTTAGTTATATTTTTGTTTATGAAACTGTGGTAATTAGAGACGACACGTGGCACTTATGTGAAAGCCATGCTACACAATCGATTACTTAATACTTAAATTTGAGCGCAGCAACAATAACAAGTCGATATTTATGGCGTATCTGAGAATGGCACGAAAAAAACTGGTACTACTGGAAAGTGGAAATCCAAAACGAGTCGCCTAATTTGAAGCAAACGCCACAGCAACAAAAAAAGCAGAAATCATTGCTTCCGTAAATGTCAAATTTTTTGTGAATTTCTTGTGAATAATATTGAAGTATTTGAAATATTTTTCTAAATATTTAGAAGCACTGTTTAGGCGCGCAAATTCTACCAGCTCAGCGGAAATACGCAGAGAATTTTTTGCCTACACGCTACCAGCTTTCGACTGGCCTTCGAATTTTCACTTTTCACCAGCTTCTCTATAGCAAACTTTATGTAGTTCAAGCAATTTAGCAAATATTTTCTGCCGTCACTTCCGCACACACACACGCCCATATCGCTGCGAGCGCTGTTAACGTCAAAAAGATTGTCGGTCAAGTTTATTTAAGTTTTGACTTAATTTTTCATATGCCTAAATGTGCATGTAATTTCAATGAGCTTAAGTTGTGTGTCCGAGCAGAAGTCGAGGAGTGGCGGCAAGAGTGCTGACTTGACTATGCTACGTCTCTACAATTATGTAAACAAGCACGTAAGTTGCGTTAGTTTGTGAGCACACTCAGGGGCATCGTAAGCAATATCCACAGAGCTTTGTTGTTTATAAAATAAAATATAATTTTTTCAATTCTTCGTCGCTGCGCAAACGTTGACTGACGCACACAACAAGCATGGCGGCGGCTCGAGCCGTTGGTTGGCTCAACGCTGCCGTGCAGCGCAGAGGACGGTAGCGCGACGACAGGCGCACACTGCCGCTCACAGGCTGGCCAAATTGGGAACTAGAAAAATCAGCATTTTCTATATTCATGGCGATGGCTGCGTTGAGGCCAGCAATTCGGTTGTTTGCCATGCTTTCCGGTAGAGTATTTTCAACATTCATACACTTCTTTGGCATTCAAAGAGAACTTTGTGCAAAGCGCAAAAAAGCAAGAAGAAGAATAATATATATTTTTTAGATGCAAGTAATTTGTTGAATTTTTCAATTACGTGTCTGTGCGCTAAAGCGGCACAGCGGGAATTCGGGAAATTATGCAACTTTAATGGGACTTTGGAAAGTGTGGCCGAAATGTGAAGAGCAAATGTAAGATTTTTACAAAAGTGTCGCAAAGTGGAGAAATGAGAAATTATATAAAATCTAAAAGCGGTTAAATGCATTAAAATTTAATTGCTCGTAATTTAGATATTTTAAATAATTTTAGATGATGGTATTTTTAAAATTTAAACAAATTACATATAAAAAAATATGGCAACACTGTTAGAAAATACCATACCATAATCTACCATTTGAATTATGAATAAATTTGATGATGGTGGCAACTCCAGTTGCAATTAATATTTCCAAAAATATGGCAACCCTGAAAATTATTTGAACAATTAATTTTTCGTAATTCAGCTATTAAATATTTTGAAATTATAATATTTTTAACACTTAAAAAAATTCCACATAAAAAATATGGCAACGCTGTTACTAAATGGGGTTGAAATACAAAAATTTACCCTCTCAATTCTGTAAAGTAAAACAAAAAACTTCTAGAAACATGAAGAACGACATTTTCCTGACAGGTTATTATATGAAAACACAATTGCATACTTTTAGGAGCTAACCCGAAACAGAATTTTTGAAGGAATAGATTTCAGGAATAAATTTAGCGTGCAATGTGGTCTCTTTTATTGGTTAAAGTAATCTTTCATAATGCACAACAAATTGTAAAACAAAAATCCAATCAATAAATTTTTTCCCTAAAATTATTGCATACTTTGAGGAGCCACTTAGAAATCGACAGTTTTAAATGTTTAGGCTTGATATAATACTTAGCAGCAGTACGGTATTAATTGGCTAAAGATACCATTTTGGTTTAAAAATGTGGTCCCATTTTTCTTCTAATGAAACGCATTTGATTTACGAGAGTGGCAATATTACAAATCTGAAGAAACCTTTTTCGGTTTAAAAGTATGGTCATTTATTTGTCACAGGAAACTCTTTGCTTGACGATGCGACTCAGTATTCTATCGCACGTTCTTTTTCAAAACTGTATAGAGGAAGGCAAGGTCATATCATTTCTTCCAGTAAAGCTCAGATTAAGATTGAAATATCTCCGTAGACACACCTTTGCCAAACCCAGGAAGTTGCTGGGATCGATATTAATCGCCTTAATAAGTTCGTTGTAAGCGCAAAATGACTCATTGATCGATAAAGATCTGATGATCTATCTTTTAGACGTTGTTGACAAAGCACGAATTTCTGTCAAAGTGAGATTCGTCGGCGTTGGATTAACCCCACAACCAAACCTAACAAAACTCGTAACTTTGAGAGTATTATTAGGCTATCTTAAAATATTTTTTCAAAACCTTAGCTTTCCTACAAGTCATCACAAAGCGGCAGCTACCAGCAGCAGCAATGACCTTTCAAAACTGTAGTTTAATTTTCTTCTGCAGCAAAGATTCATACACACACACATGCATGCAAACATGTGTACAGATATGTGCGCACCTTCTCCATAAGCTTTTACCGTAAAAAACGCCTGACATTCCTTCTCTTTCAGCGCCTCTCAAGCGTTGAGTTTTTGATTTTAAAACAGCAAAAAACCAGCACACTAAAAGCGCATAAAAATATGCCCGGCACTATATAAATTTCTAGTATATGACAACAAAAACGACAACAACTGGATATTGCATGAAATTCTTTGAATACCTCGTGAACGGAAGGAAGTTATTATTCATGAGGCTTGCCTGTGCTTGCGCTTTAAAAATGACCACGAGCCTTGCGGAGCGTGGAAAGCGGCGCAACAAAAAGTGTGTAGGCGAACAATATTAAAAGATGCGGCCTTCTTGCGCACAAAAACGTACACACTTTATACTGGCATGATTTTTGAGCAAATATTTTTTGCGCGCTCCTAGAATGTATATGCATGTGTGTTTGTGTATATATGTAGAAGGAGTAGAAAAACTACGAGTAGTTGCTGCAACTACTATTTCAAAGTTGTTTCTTACCGAAAGTAAGTGAAATTCATAAGGTCACTAAGTTGAGTTGTGTATGAAGTACACCTGAATTTCAAGAGCAAAATTGGTGAAAATTAATAGTCAAGCATTTGGAGTGGAGAATGTAGAGTTTATGTAGATAGTTGAAGATCAAGAAATTCAAGCAGAGAAATTGCACATTTAAATATGCGTATGTTATATTTTGTATGAATGCGGTGCTTATGCGAGCACATGGGGCGTATACGTAACTTTTTGTTTCAGGTCATATTCAATGCTAGTTTTATT
Source organism: Bactrocera correcta (assembly GCA_027475135.1). Taxonomy (NCBI): domain Eukaryota; kingdom Metazoa; phylum Arthropoda; class Insecta; order Diptera; family Tephritidae; genus Bactrocera; species Bactrocera correcta. The sequence goes on along the minus strand of JAPZAG010000176.1, from coordinate 13,000 downwards.
CTGTGAACGAATAGGGAATTCAAACAAATTTGAAGATTGAACATTTTCTTAAATATTTTAGAAAATATGGAAAATGAATTTTAGCTTTTACAAGCGCTCTTGTGCATATGAAGCGAACATGCAGAAACGCACGGCGTATACGTAACTTTCTAGAATCAAATTAGATTTTTTGATTATTTTGAACACAAAACAAATACGTTTTAATGTTCTGTCCTGTCCGGTCAAAAGCTAAGCATATACAGAATGGGTTTTCTTTCAAGAAATAATTATTTTTAATATTATATTAACACAGTGCGTATACGTAACTTTAGAGATACAGTTTATATTAAGTTGCCAGCTTTACGATTACAAATTAAAACTTTTTGATTTAGTTATCTGAAACACAATTACTACTTAAAAGATATACGGTGACATTTATCCAACGACTAATAATTTTTAAATATTTTTTTTCCGAAAAAGTAGACGCGTTCTGGCAAATAACTGAGGAATGCTTAAGCAAATTAAAACAAAATATAAAGAAGACAATTTATATAGACAAAATAATGACGAATAATAGCTTTTATCGGAATCTAGCAAACTTTCCGGTTACTTTTGGAGCTTTCACATCAAAATATGTGATCTGATCTACGAAAAGGGGGCTTAGGTGTCAAAAAAATCATTTATTTTTTTTTTTTTTTTTTATTTTTATTTTATTTTTTTTTTTTTGACACCTAAGCCTTTTCGTAGACCAGGTCACATGAAAGTATTGAGTTATTGTAAAATAGCTGAAGGTAAAAACATCTGAATTTAAACCATAATAGCTTATAATAAAGATGGTTATAACAATTAATTAATAATGACGAGCAAAGAAAACTTTTAAAGATATTAACTAAAAAAATTGCAGTTATTTAAAAATTTTTGTGTGCAGTTCTGCTTCAGGACACCTGAAGTAAGGGTTGATAATTAGCCATAATTAATATTTTTTTTTTTTTAATTTTTATTTAATTTTTTTTTTTTTAATTCTTAATTTATTTCTTTTTCGCTTTTTTATGATAAATAACTTTTAGTTATTTTCTACGCATTGGAAAAATCCTTCATAATTATTTTTTTTTTTAGAAAAATTTTCCAAACTTACAAAAGCTCTCTAAAACCAAAGATCTGATGTATGTACTATATTTACATATGTATATTTATAACACTAAGTACATATTGCTGTGGTTTATGTACACCCAGCACACAATCACATATTCAAATCTTTAAAAATTACCACGAAACCAAAAACTTTTACGATATAAATAAATTGCAACCAAAAAGGTATAAAAAATTAAAAAGGACACCATTAAATTATGGCGTATGACCATTGCAAAGTGGAACGAATGTGACTGCTTGTCCCATGGCGCAACGGAAAATAAATACCAAAGCCTACAAAAGGTGCTACCAGCTATAACCTGAACACGTTATTCGATTTAGGTAGGCAGGAAACACAAAAGGTGCCCAAATATGAACACACAATATCTAACGAAATAAACACACATGTAAAACTGTATATATACATACACATACATATACATATGAGTAAAAATAAATAAAGCACACACGTGATAATTCAATAGCTGCGAGGAGGCGTTCGGAAGCTGACTTCCAAATTACACACACTGACGCTTAAAAATACTGCAACGGAAGCAAGGGAGCACAACAAAAAATGCGCCACAAAGAACGGTAAACACTTGCGGAGGTAAGGCGCGTCAAATAGGCGCATAAAAGCAACGAGAAAAACTTAAAACGCACAAAGAAAAACAAGTACAGCAGCAACAAACAAAACAAATAAAAAAAAATACAAAAAAATAAAAAATGAAAACCACAACAAAAAATAATATAAAATAAAAACAACAAAATATCTCAAAGTATGGGTAGCATAAAAAATTAAACACAAACCAATTTGTCGCAAGAATAAAACACACAAAAAATGCCGTTAAAAAATTCAATTTCCCGCAATCGCAAGTAAGCTGAATTTTTCTGAAGTATTTATGTGTTTTTTGGGGAGCAAAAATAAAGCGCGCCACAGGAGTGAGCGCGGTCGCACACCCGCAACAATTTGGCCTGTCGTCGTCACAGCGCAGTCGAAGCCATTCTTCTTCGTCCTGTTGACAGTTTCGTGTGCGCTTCCGGTCGCTTGTTGGCTGCTGTTGTGTCTCGCTATCTTTTTCTCTCGCTCCTGCCTTAAACTGACTTGATTATATTGTGTGTCTGCGTTGACTGTTTTTTGCTGTTATTTACAGTTTTTTTAAAGACGCGTCGTTTGACATTTTGTTATGCCATCTAACGGTCGTTGGTCCGAATTAACAACAACATATGTATATATATGCAGTTTGTTATTGTTGGTCATCAGGCTCTTGGAAATGCTAAGTTTAAATATTTATAAGTTTAGCGAAAAATGTCATAAAAAAATTAGGGTCTTTTAAATTTGTTGTTGTAGTGTGAGGTTATGAAGTATTTTTTTTCTAAAATATATTTCTTAGTACTTTTTCGAAGATTTATTCTCACCGATAATATTTTCTTATAAACTATTTTACGTGAACAAATTTTCTTTTCGGGGTTTAAGCGGCATATAACTCCTTAAAGAAGAGTTTAGCTTAAAAAAAATTATTTAATGGTCATAAACCAATGAAGGTCATAAAATAATGAAGAGCAAAACGATCGTAATCAAAGGAAAATCTTAAAAGTACAGTAAACTCCCGTTAATTTCAGCAATGCCACTATGTGGTATAGGTTCAGCTAGAGGAAAATATTTTTATTGCATTTCTATGCCTAATTTGATCGGTCAGTTGTATGGCAGCTATGCGCTATAGTGGTCCGATCTGAAAAGAATATTCGGAGATTGTAGAGAAGCCATGGATAAGCATCTATGCCAAATTTCTTGCAGATACCTTAAATTATGGAAAAGTTTTCCAAACAAGAACTAGAGTTTAATCGGTCAGTTTGTATGGCAGCTATAATCTATAATGGTCCGATCTGAATAATTTCTTCAGAGATTGTAGCAATGCCATGGATAATCACCTATGCCAAATTTCGTGAAGATAATTTAACACATAAAAAAGTTTTCCATACAAGGACTTGAGTTTGATCGGTCAGTTGTATGGCAACTACACGCTATAATGGTCCGATCTGAACAATATTTTCGGATATTGTAGCAATGCTTTGGATAATAATTTATGCCAAATTTCTTGCAGATATCTTAGCAAATAAAAGAGATTTCTGTACAAGAACTTGAGTGTGATGGCTCAGTTTGTATGGCAGCTATATGTTACAGTGATCCGATCCGAACAATATATTCGGATATTGTAGCGATTCATCGGATGACAATCTATGTCGTTTGGTTTGTATGGCTGGTATATGCTATACTTGTCTGACTTTGATGGTTCTGACAAATCAGCAGCTTTTTGGAGGGAAAAAGACATTTTCAAAATTTCAGACCGATATCTCAAGTACTGAGCGTCTAATACGTATACATATAAACGGATAGACAAACGGACACGGCTTAATCGACTCGTCACGCTGATCTTTTATATGGCAAATACCTTTTATAGGGGCTCCGACGTTTTCTTTTGGGTGTTACAAACACCGTGGCAAAGTTAGTATTTCTTGTTCTTGGTATAATTATCAATATGAATAGATTTTGTTCGAGACACTTTGATATAAGTATAAGTATAAGTATAAGTATATAAGTTTTAAAATCCAATCTTAAAATTACTAGAAATGGATTGCTGAGCCGTTGAAGGAAATGATAAGAGAGAAAAATTTTATATATTGAGCGAAAAAAATTAACTACTCTTTAACCTAACGCTTCAACCAATGACTTTATTAGCCTCCAAGCATTCACGCTTTCACATTCATGAAAAAAAATTTATTTGAAATGTGAACCAGCAATTGAACTCCCTTTTACTTTTACTTTTCTACTCAATTTTCCCTGCACTTTTCCATATTTTTTTTTAACATAATAAATTTCATAACTTCGCGCCTCTATGGCTTCACCTTTACCAAATAAATCAGCAGTGGCTTGTTAGCTTCGCCTTTTGTGGAGGTAACTGCACCCATTGTATGCGAGAGCAGTTCAATAAATGGCACCAGCATAGTCTGTACAGCCATACAAAGTGCCAACATATTATTATTAACGTTATCAGCGTTGCCACGTCATGCAATGCTGCAAAGCGTTGTTAGGTGAGGGAGTGTTAAGGTTGAAATATAAATGGATAAATGTATATGTTGCTGTATATATTGTATATATGGATATATGTATATATTGGGTCTATTTATATATATATATATATGCATATATACATAGATCTATATATGCGCCTTTCTATGGCCACATTTTTACTTTTCTTTTACACAACAACTTGCAACGTGCCACTGTTGCACAACTCGATTCAATTCCATTGCAGCAACGCAATGCTCGTGTGTAATTTTTCAATTTGAAAGCGAAACTAATTCATTCGCTCACGTTCGCCTGCCGTTGCAGATTGTTTGCTTGATTGCAGCTGCCTGTTGATTTGTGTGTTCGAATGCAATTGTAACTTTATTGCCATATTGTATGCGCATACACACATACATGCATGTATAAATATATGTATATACAGGTATTGTATTGCATTACTCATTTATTGTAACTTGTAAAGTTGAGCTATGATTTTTATATTTTTACAGCACAATAAAAAACACACTGTCAATAGAAAAATGCATTTTTTTGGTTTCATGTTGCTATTTTATAATATTTTTCTTTAGCTGTAACATAGCTGCATAGTTACATGCATTTCCGTTACTTTGGAAAGTAAGCAACAACGTGTGGTGTCGTTGTTTGTTTGACGTGTGAAATGAAAATTTGCATATTTGCTTATACATACGCATGCCACACTCTCACGCTGGTCTTGCACTGCCAACATAGGATGCGAATATTTATTTACTTGCAATTATTTCAGTGAGTGAGTTTATTAACACTTCATTTAAAATTATTTGAAGTTAGCATTCAATTCATACTTATGTACAATATGATATTATAAATATCACAATTTAAAAACCTGATAGATTTGGATTTTTTTTGGGTTGTCAAAGTAAGAGATCTTAAATTGAAAGCATATAAAATACAGCTTGTTCAAGAAATAAAGTCGCTCGACCCTCCGAAACAACATAGCTTCGCTCTAAGGGCTCTTGAAAAGTTCCAAAAAGATCAGACGTTTGCGAACCAAAATTTTTTCAGCGATGAGGCTCAGTGTGTATGTAAACAAACAAAATTACCGCCTTTAGGGCGAAGAGCAACCTACAAAGTTGCAAGAGCTGCCATTTCAACAAGAAAAAAAAAACAGTTTTGTGTGGTTTGTGGGCTGGTGGAATCATCGGTCCATATTTGTACAAAAATAATGCCAGTGAGAACCTAACCGTCACAAATTGCCGGCTCAAATTGGCATAAATAACACCAACGAATGGATTTATTGAGATAATACTTTGGTGAGCAGACAATTTTACGTTTTGGGCTGGTCGATTGACCATCAAGATCTGTGATATCACTCCGTAAGACTTTTCCTGTGAGGATATGTAAAGGCTTAAGTCTAAGCGGACAAATCCGTTTCGATTCAGGCCTTTAAGCTGAACATTACGTATGTCATTTGCCAGTTAACAGTCGAAATGCTCGCAAAGTCATCGAAAATTGGACACATGGGATGGATCAACTAAGACGTAGCCACACTTTCAAATAAATGCCAAAGTATGTTCTTTCCAATGATAATAAATATTCTCCACCAAATTTTGAAGTTTTTATGTATTTTCTTTTTTTTTAAAGTAGGTAGTCTCAAAATTGATCACCCTTTACTTATAGACCATTTAGATAAATTGAACGATTTTGTACACGCTTATACTATATTGCATATACAAAGTTATTACGACAGCGCAGAGTGCAGTATTTTCCTAACAATCAGCGATTCCAGAAATTTGTGAGTAATAGTTGCTCGTTAAGTAGCTTAGACACATATTCCACGAAGGCTTTTAGGCAAGTGCGATTAGAGTGCAAAGAAATGGTAATAATTTAAGCATTACAAATAAGATATACTAAATATTAAACAACTTAAAATCCTTGAAATATCCTTATTAGTTACAGGAAAGGCAGGAAAAAATGAAATCTGCTTAAACTCGAGCTTAGTTCATATCCTTCGACTAAATTACTCATGCGATAAATATCAAGAAATCTTAAACTCGTGAATTAAGAACATATTTAAGTAGGAGTTCACACAATCACACACTCAAAGCAGTAACCAGCGGAACGCCGTGGCAGTGCAACAGTGCGACGGCAACAATCCCTCACGCTAATTAACCACTTAAATTGTTTAATTCTTCTATGCGATTTCCCCTTTGTAAATATATTTAATGCCAGTATCCTTTTGTAGCAAACCAAACCGCGCTCTCAACGCGTAAGCAACCCACTCTTCGCGCGTCAGCGGTACACAAGTTAACGATGATGAATACAATTGTGAATTTAATTTCCGACAAGTTTTCGGAATTAGCATTTCTTTTTTGTATGTGAGCACGAAAACTTTGCGACTACAAGGATTGTTTCTACTTTACTACTTTTTTTTTGTAATTTAACTTTTACTTTACTGAAATTATTTTACTTTCTACCAGACGTCGTGGTTATGTATGTATTTACATCTATGTGTGTATGAGTCTGTGTATGGAAGTCACGGCGTCGTTAGGGGCGGCAATAACAGCAGTGAATAAAATATATATAAACATGTGTTTGTATGTATGCAAAGTTCACTGGAAAGCGGCTACTCCTCAAGTGGGTCATAAAGAATATGAAAATTTTGCCTATGTGTGTTTTGTAGTTTTTTATTTTTGTTGTGGCATGCAACACACTAATTTTGCTTTACTGAATTATTTTGCTACAGGCGAAACTTTTATGGATGCACTTGTGGGCTGGCTGGCAGGCAGTAAGAAAATGAAAGCACGTCAAAATAGTAACAAAAACAACAATAACAACAGTTAAATATGAGTAATTTAAATGTCTAACTAATGTTCATGCTTCTTGCCGAATTAAAGTATAAAAACTAAATTAAAAAAATAAATAATATAAAAAGCTTTAAAAATAAAACAAATCTAAACAATATTAAATAAAAAAATTAAATTATAATAAATAAAATAAAAATTATTAAAATAAATATAATAAAAATATAAAACATTAAAAAAAATGATTCTTAGAGAAATAAAATATTAACTAAATAATTAAAAATTTAAAAATTAAATTATAATAATAAAATAAAAATTAGATTAATACAAAAAAAAAATATTAAACATAAAATATATCAATTTAATATTAAATTAAAAAATAAATTCTCGTAAATAAAATTAAAAAAAAAAAAAATAAATAAAATTAAAAAAGAAAATAATAAATAAAATTAAAAACAAAAATAAATAAAATTAAAAAAAAAAATAAATAAAAAATTTAAAACATTCAATTTAAAAAAATTGTCCTTCGGAATAAAAAATTAAAAAAAATAAAAAAAAATATATATAAAAAAAAATTAAAAAAAAAAATAAAAAAAATTAAATAATGAATTATAAATGGACTACAAACAAAACTTAAAAACACAATATACTAAATTTAAAAAAAAAAAATAGAAAAAAAAGAAATTTTAAATAAAAATTTAATAACTAAATAAAAAAATAAAATTAAAAAAATGTTAAAAAATAAAAAAAAACTCGAAATAAAAACATTGCATTGAAAAATGCTTCTGGGAAAATGGCAGGAAAAAAAAATAAATATTACTGAATTTTAAAGAAAATATAAAAAATAAGAACCAAAATACTAAAAAAAAAAAATTATTAAAAAAAAAACAAAATTTTAGTTATTAATACGAAAATATTTTAAACTAAAAATAAAAAAAGTAAATAAAATAAAAAAATATATATGTACATATGTATGTATGTATATAAAATAAAAAAATAATTTAATTAAAAAAAACAACTAAACCAAATAAAATTAAAGAAATAATAAAAAAATTAAAAAAAAAAAATTTTAAAACAATAAAAAAATATTTAAAAAAAATTGCACAAAAAAAAAATAAATAAAAATTAAAGAAATAATAAAAAAATTTAATAAAAATTTTTTAAAACAATAAAAAAAATATTTAAAAAAAATTGCACAAAAAAAAATAAATAAAAATTAAAAAATATTAATAAAACACATAAAAGCATACCAACAACAACATTTCAGGCTGCACTCAAGCAACAATATTTTAAAATATGCTGCGTAGTCTGCGAAAAACACAAACGATCTGGCAACATTTGCCAACTTAAGCGGAAGAACTTAATTTGTAGACATTCACGTACACCCTACACATGTGTTTATGTGTGTGTATGCACGTGCAACGCAGCAATTACGTGGCACACTAACGAAATAAACCGCAGAGGAAAGGAGTTTAGTTAGCTGCCACACCGCACAATTGGGGTAACCTTTTTGGATTTTTGTTGTTGTTTCTTTTTTTTCATTTTTGGGCCTGCCTTTTGGGACATTTGCGCACAGTTTCGAAGCCTTCGGTTAGCTTTCGGTGCGAAAGGGCATTGGGCTACACGAAAAGTTTTGCTTTTACTTAACACCCTTGCCGCCGCCTGCGAGCAAAAGCAAAACAACAAAAAAAAAACAATACAACAAAAAAAAACTTTTGAACAAGCGCACATTTGTTGCCAAAAGTCAGTGAGTGGCGTACACACACAACCACCCACCCACAGCCGCACAGCTCTCGAAAAACTGTTATTACAACAACTTTGTTGCCAAAAAGTTCTGCATTTCCGCTTGTATTTTGATTATTCGCATGGCAACATGCAAATGCTGCACGTACGGGCAGGCAGGCAGGCGCAGTACGCAGGACACACGACACACTCGGCCGAGCGTTTGCGGCTAACTCGCACACGCCGCTCGGTCGGCAGGCCAACGCAATGGCCGGTCGGTTGACTGTATTGTGGTGCGTCGGTGCTTGTTGTTGGGGTCGTCGTCTTGTTGTCAGCTACGGCGTTAATGTGCTGAAGCGGTCAGCTGTGCGTACAACCATTGCAACAACAATAAGAAAAAACAACTTCACCTAACATTCTAATGTGGTCATTGGTGTTAAATGCTTCTTCACACTGCGGTTCGTGGCGTTCGGGCAGACAGTCAAACTTTTATTTTATTATTATGATACAGTACTGACACTGTTGTTCTTGTTGTTGTTGTTTTGGTGGGACTAAAAGGATTAGGGTTTGTTTTGGCACACTTTAAAAAGTTAAGTTTGTAATTTACGATTTTTTATATTAAATTTAAGGTCAACCGTGTGTTATCGTGCTGGTCACTGGAGCGCCATAAAACTTTTCCGAATACGTTTGTAGGTGTATGCATATAAATTTTGATATTCACAAATTACGTGTAGCTAAATTTAACTGCTCAAATAAAAAATAAATAAATGAGAGATATGGAATATGTCTATGTATGTGTTTTGAGAATTATGGGTCACTTAGTTATTTATCACTTACAATATTTTTACATAATCAAACTTCTGTGGATTCGTTTGTGGAGCATGTATAGAACTTACCTGAAATGAGGGGGAAAAAAAAAACAAATTAATGAACTGCTAATAAAGATATAATAATTTTAAATATTTTTGCAAGAGTTGTCAACTGCTTACGAAATAAAATCAATATGTTAATTTGTAATAATGAAAATAACTAAAATAAAAATTTAAAAAATTTTTTCATCAGTATTAGATGAAAAAATAGCTTAGCTAGAATTCACAGATTTGATTTAAAACTTAATTAAAACAGCAATGCATATTTTAGTATGAAATAATTCTTCTAAACAGAGTTGCCAAACTAACAAAAAATATTTTTTTCCTCAATGCTTAAATTTTTGAAAAAAATAGCCTCAAAAGGGAGATATCTTTAGATTTTTTATGAAAAGTTACGAAAAAAAAGTTGTGCCAGAGCTGCCATATTCTCAAAATATAGCAAATATTTATATATTTCACATAAAATACTACAATACAGTGTCTGAAACTTTATATTTGTGGAGGCTTTAGGCTCAAAATTTTTCCAAACAGAGTTGCCAACTTAAAAAATAATATTATTTTTTCCAATAGGTAAGTTATGAACAAAATAGACATCAAAGATATTTAAGATCTTTTACGAAAAGTAACGGAAAAAATTATGTTTTGCCAGAGTTGCCATATTCTAAATATATTAACATAAAGTAAATATTTATATATTTCAGAAACTGATGTTTGAGAAAGCTCTAGGCACAAAAATTTTGTGACCACAATTGTCAACTTATTAAAAAATAAATAGGTTACATGTAAAGAATAGACATCGAAAGTGAGATACTTCAATTTTTTTTTCACACGCTTAGGCCACCTATTAGTTTAGCCAGCGTTGCCACATTTACAAAAAAAAAAATAAAGCAAAATGAAGTTATAAAATACACATTTTCTATAACATTGCTGCAATACAGTGTCTGAAAGTGATGTTTAGGCATGCTTTAGGTCGAAAAGCTTCTCAGCAGAGCTGCCAACTGTTTTATAAATAAATTCTATTGCCAGCTGAAATATACATATATTTGTAAATATTTACATATATTAAAATATTTCTATGAAGTGGCAGCAGAATAATATTTTCAAATTTTTTTAATGAAAGATTAGGAAAAAATTATTTTTGACAGAGTTGCCAGATTGTTAAGGTAAATATTTACATTAAAATATTTCTATGAAGTGCCAGCAGAATAATATTTTCATTTTTTTTAATGAAAGATTAGGAAAAAAAATATTTTTGACAGAGTTGCCAGATTGTTAAGGTATAAACCTGCAGCTTTAATGTGTAAGTATATTTAAATGATATTAGATGCCGATATTAGACAAAAAATATTTCAGTTTATTTTAAGTTAAACTTTGAAAACAGAGTTGCCACCTATAAAAATATTAAAAGCTGTAAGCTTACTAGTCGTTCAAAGCCTTCAAAGACTGTCGAGAGATCGTTGAAGACATGCCTCGACCTGAACGACCTTCGACGAAAATACGAACTGATAAAAAATATTTTAAATAGTGGCAGAGAGATGGCAAGAATTTTTGGTGGATATTTTGGGTATGAAACGTGTTCTTGCTCGACTCGTTCCTTTCTCATAAAGTTCCAGGTAATAATTTCCTTATTATAGAATTCTATTAGGTTGAAACAACAATAAGTATAGCTTATTTATGCACTCACATACGTTTAAACAAACGCCCTTACAAACACATCTACAATCGGAACTATATTTGTGCTTCAATTGCCCTCCGACAAAACCTCAAATACTCAACGACTTTTCATCTTTGGCAATTCAGATACCTTAGCCACACTACAAAACAATATGGTTTATCAGCATGCCATCACGCGCTCCAGCTATATCATCAACATCATCATGCCCAGCGCACATTTTTGGCAATTAAGCACAATCGCGCACCTTCCAGGCCGGCGCAGGCGATTTCTGCTCCATTTACTGCCTCTTGCGCTGTGTTTACTGTTGTTATGTTGCTTTGTTTGGCTCTAGTTTTGCTGTGTTTTTGTGCGCTTTGCACCCACACCACCCCGCGATGATTATTATTCTTTCACTTGAGTTGCGGCCAAAAGCGTTTCGCGCTCGCTCGTTGCCTTTTCTAAGCTGCAAGCTAACAGCTGCTATTATTGCTTTGCCAATTTTTTCTCAATGTTTTGCTATTTTTCAATTCTTATCGCTTTGAATCCTTCTATAGTAGGCAATTTCTTTGTTCGTACATTTCACTTTTTTCTTTTCATTTTCCTTTGCATGCATTTGTTTTGTTTTGCTCTGTTCTGTAAATATCGTTCTTTTGCTTTTAGTTTGTTTGTTGTTTTGGCCTATTTTTTCGCGTTTGTAGCTTTGTTGATTGCCACGAATTGCTTTTCATCTCTTATCCCGGTTATTTGGGGAATCTTTTGTGATAAAGCAACTTCGTAATAATCTTGCGCTTGCGTGGGGTTGCCAGATCAAAGTCAAAGAGTGCATGGTTTTTTTGAATTTTTTTCGCAGTTTTTCATTTGAATGAATGAACTTTCGCGCCTTGATCTAAATTGGGAGCATACTTTATTTTGTTTTTACTGTTTAGAAATTGCTAATTATTTCGGGTTCACGGAAGGGAATGCTATTTTTAACATTTTTGTATAAATATTTGACTTTTTATGTCGGTGAGGATTAATAAGGAAATAAAGTACAAAACTAACATTACTGGTTTTGGTTTTTGGTCAATTAACTATATCATTTTCGATTTTCATCTCAAATCGAAAATAAGAACGAGCCTTTATTCTGTGATTTCTCAGTATAAAGTCTTGTATATTTCTGATGTTGGGATATATGTAGGATTCTCTTCAAATTCTTTTGAAATATTATCTGTACTTAAAAATAATAATTGTTTATACAGGGCATCTTAACCCTAGATAAGTAGTTGTACCGTATGTAGGACATAAGAAGCTGCCCCACTAGAGAAAACCTTAATTTAAAATCCGTCTAGTCCTTCTCGTATAACTAGTTTGGCCATAACTCAAGTCTACGATTCTGGTTCTATTTTCTCACGTGAGGTCTTGGACATCAAGCCGGAAGATTTGCATGCCACCGAAGTGGACTTCAATGAAGCTGCTTGCACCAAGGAGTTCATCAAGAACCCCAGCAAGTTTGTTGCTGCTGCTGCCTTTATTCCAGCTGCTGGTGCTGACGCTGTAGCCGAAAAGCAGGAAGAAGCCACAAAGGAGGAGTCGGAGTCCGAGGAAGACGACGCTATGGGTTTCGGTCTCTTCGAATAAACAACTCAACACTGGTTATATTTTCAGTTTTCGTTGGATAAGGAGTAATAATCATCAGTCTCGTCAAAACCTTATCGGCCAATAAGAGAGATGACTGGTTCGAAAATCTTTCAATAGTCATAGCATTGCGATTATTAAAATAGTCGTCGTTCTACTGCGGCTAGTC
>JAPZAG010000023.1:0-125708 GCA_027475135.1 Bactrocera correcta | reverse complement strand
CGATATCGCTTACTAAATGTGTATATACAAGAAAATCGACTTTACATATACCTAAATATAGGATTACGGAATTCTTCCAAATGTACTGTCGTTATGCCGCCATGGTTTGTATCAACTACAATACGTTAAAGAAGGTTAATTATTTAAAATATGTTAAACTAATGGTTTGAAGCATTTCGATATCGACTGCAAAATGTGTAAATACAACAAAATCGACTTTATACCAAAATATAAAATTATAACACTACGGATTTCTTCTAAATGCACTGCCGTTATACCGTTAAGGCTTTATGTAGACCTCATTAAGCTAAAAAATGTTTTTTAACTTAATATGTTAAACTAATGATTTGACGCATTTCGATATCGATAGCTAAATGTGTATATACAACAAAATCGTATTTATACCTAAACATAAGATTACGGAATTCTTCTACATACACTGCCGTTATACCGCCATGGCTTTATGTTAACTTCAGTGCGTTCAAGAAGCCTTATTAACTTAAATATGTTAAAATAATGATTTGAAGCATTTCGATATCGATTGCTAAATGTGTTTATACAACAAATCGATTTTATACCTAAATATAAAATTACGGAATTCTTCTACATGCAGCGCCGTTATGCCGCCATGGCTTCATGTCACTTTCGGTAGGTTAAAGAAGGTAATTTAACTAAAATATGTTAAACTAATGATTTGAAGCATTTCGATATCGATTGCTAAATGTGCTAGTACAAGAAATTTGACTTTATACCTAAACATAAGATTACGGTATTCTTCTACATGCACTGCAGTTATGCCGCCATGGCTTTATGTTAACTTCAGTGCGTTAAAGAAGCTTTGATAACTTAAATATATAAAATAATGATTTGGAGCATTTCGAAATCGCTCGCTAACTGTGTATATACAAGAAAATCGACTTTATACCTGAATATAAGATTACGGAATTCTTCTAGATGCACTGCCGTTATGCCGCCATGGCTTTATATCAACTTCAATATGTTAAAGAAGGTTAACTAACTTAAATATGTTAAACTAATGATTTGAAACATTTCGATATCGCTTGCTAAATGTGTATATACAAGAAAATCGAATTTATACCTAAATATAAGAAAAGGGAATTCTTCTAAACGCACTGCCGTTATGCCGTTAAGGCTTTATGTAGACTTCAGTAAGATAGAAGGGAATAATTAACTTAAATATGTTAAACTTATGATTTGAAGCATTTCGATTTCGATTGCTAAATATGTAAATACAAGAAAATCGACTTTGTACCTAAATATAAGATTACGGAATTTTTTTAAAATGCATTGCAGTTATACCGTTAAGGCTTTATGTAAACTTCAGTGCGTTAGAGAAAGTTTAATATAAATAACTTAAAAATGTAAAACTAATGATTTGAAGCATTTCGATATCGATTGCTAAATATGTAAATACAAGAAAATCGACTTTATCCCTTTAAATATAAGATTACGGAATTCTTCTATATGCACTGCAGTTATACCGTTAAGGCCTTATGTAGACTTCAGTGCGTTAAAGAAGGTTTATTAACTTTAATATGTTAAACTAATGATTTGAAGCATTTCGATATCGATTGCTAAATGTGTATATACAAGAAAATCGACTTTATACCTAAATATAAGATAACGGAATACTTCTACATGCACTGCCGTTATGCGGCCATGATTTTATGTCAACTTCAGTTCTTCGAAGAAAGTTTATTAACTTAAATATGTTAAACTAATGAGTTGAAGCATCTCGATATCGATTGCTAAATGTGTATATACAACAAAATCGAATTTATACCTAAACATAAGATTACGGAATTCTTTTAAATGCATTGCAGTTATACCGTTAAGGCTTTATGTAAACTTCAGTGCGTTAGAGAAAGTTTAATATAAATAACTTAAAAATGTTAAACTTATGATTTGAAGCATTTCGATATCGATTGCTAAATACGCAAATACAAGAAAATCGACTTTATACCTTAATATAAGATTACGGAATTCTTCTAAATGCACAGCAGTTATTCCGTTAAGGCTTTATGTAGACTTCAGTGCGTTAAAGAAGGTTTATTAACTTTAATATGTTAAACTACTGATTTGAAGCATTTCGATATCGCTTACTAAATGTGTATATACAAGAAAATCGACTTTACATATACCTAAATATAGGATTACGGAATTCTTCCAAATGTACTGTCGTTATGCCGCCATGGTTTGTATCAACTACAATACGTTAAAGAAGGTTAATTATTTAAAATATGTTAAACTAATGGTTTGAAGCATTTCGATATCGACTGCTAAATGTGTAAATACAACAAAATCGACTTTATACCTAAATATAAAATTATAACACTACGGATTTCTTCTAAATGCACTGCCGTTATACCGTTAAGGCTTTATGTAGACCTCATTAAGCTAAAAAATGTTTTTTAACTTAATATGTTAAACTAATGATTTGACGCATTTCGATATCGATAGCTAAATGTGTATATACAACAAAATCGTATTTATACCTAAACATAAGATTACGGAATTCTTCTACATACACTGCCGTTATACCGCCATGGCTTTATGTTAACTTCAGTGCGTTCAAGAAGCCTTATTAACTTAAATATGTTAAAATAATGATTTGAAGCATTTCGATATCGATTGCTAAATGTGTTTATACAACAAATCGATTTTATACCTAAATATAAAATTACGGAATTCTTCTACATGCAGCGCCGTTATGCCGCCATGGCTTCATGTCACTTTCGGTAGGTTAAAGAAGGTAATTTAACTAAAATATGTTAAACTAATGATTTGAAGCATTTCGATATCGATTGCTAAATGTGCTAGTACAAGAAATTTGACTTTATACCTAAACATAAGATTACGGTATTCTTCTACATGCACTGCAGTTATGCCGCCATGGCTTTATGTTAACTTCAGTGCGTTAAAGAAGCTTTGATAACTTAAATATATAAAATAATGATTTGGAGCATTTCGAAATCGCTCGCTAACTGTGTATATACAAGAAAATCGACTTTATACCTGAATATAAGATTACGGAATTCTTCTAGATGCACTGCCGTTATGCCGCCATGGCTTTATATCAACTTCAATATGTTAAAGAAGGTTAACTAACTTAAATATGTTAAACTAATGATTTGAAACATTTCGATATCGCTTGCTAAATGTGTATATACAAGAAAATCGAATTTATACCTAAATATAAGAAAACGGAATTCTTCTAAACGCACTGCCGTTATGCCGTTAAGGCTTTATGTAGACTTCAGTAAGATAGAAGGGAATAATTAACTTAAATATGTTAAACTTATGATTTGAAGCATTTCGATTTCGATTGCTAAATATGTAAATACAAGAAAATCGACTTTGTACCTAAATATAAGATTACGGAATTCTTTTAAATGCATTGCAGTTATACCGTTAAGGCTTTATGTAAACTTCAGTGCGTTAGAGAAAGTTTAATATAAATAACTTAAAAATGTAAAACTAATGATTTGAAGCATTTCGATATCGATTGCTAAATATGTAAATACAAGAAAATCGACTTTATACCTTAATATAAGATTACGGAATTCTTCTATATGCACTGCAGTTATACCGTTAAGGCCTTATGTAGACTTCAGTGCGTTAAAGAAGGTTTATTAACTTTAATATGTTAAACTAATGATTTGAAGCATTTCGATATCGATTGCTAAATGTGTATATACAAGAAAATCGACTTTATACCTAAATATAAGATAACGGAATACTTCTACATGCACCGCCGTTATGCGGCCATGATTTTATGTCAACTTCAGTTCTTCGAAGAAAGTTTATTAACTTAAATATGTTAAACTAATGAGTTGAAGCATCTCGATATCGATTGCTAAATGTGTATATACAACAAAATCGAATTTATACCTAAACATAAGATTACGGAATTCTTCTACATGCACTGCCGTTATACCGCAAGGCTTTATGTTAACTTCAGTGCGTTAAAGAAGGTTTATTAACTTCAATATGTTAAACTAATGATTTGAAGCATTTCGATATCGATTTCTAAATGCATATTTACAAGCAAATCGGCTTTATACCTAAATATAAGATTACGGAAGTCTTCCAAATTACTGTCGTTATGCCGCCATGGCTTTATTTCACCTTCAATACGTTAAAGATGGTTAATTAACTTAAATATGTTAAACTTATGATTTGAAGCATTTCGATATCGATTGCTAAATACGCAAATACAAGAAAATCGACTTTATACCTTAATATAAGATTACGGAATTCTTCTAAATGCACAGCAGTTATTCCGTTAAGGCTTTATGTAGACTTCAGTGCGTTAAAGAAGGTTTATTAACTTTAATATGTTAAACTAATGATTTGAAGCATTTCGATATCGCTTACTAAATGTGTATATACAAGAAAATCGACTTTACATATACCTAAATATAAGATTACGGAATTCTTCCAAATGTACTGTCGTTATGCCGCCATGGTTTGTATCAACTACAATACGTTAAGGAAGGTTAATTATTTAAAATATGTTAAACTAATGGGTTGAAGCATTTCGATATCGACTGCTTAATGTGTAAATACAACAAAATCGACTTTATACCTAAATATAAAATTATAACACTACGGATTTCTTCTAAATGCACTGCCGTTATACCGTTAAGGCTTTATGTAGACCTCATTAAGCTAAAAAATGTTTATTAACTTAATATGTTAAACTAATGATTTGACACATTTCGATATCGATAGCTAAATGTGTATATACAAGAAAATCGACTTTACATATACCTAAATATAGGATTACGGAATTCTTCCAAATGTACTGTCGTTATGCCGCCATGGTTTGTATCAACTACAATACGTTAAAAAAGGTTAATTATTTTAAATATGTTAAACTAATGGTTTGAAGCATTTCGATATCGACTGCTAAATGTGTAAATACAACAAAATCGCATTTATACCTAAACATAAGATTACGGAATTCTTCTACATACACTGCCGTTATACCGCCATGGCTTTATGTTAACTTCAGTGCGTTCAAGAAGCCTTATTAACTTAAATATGTTAAAATAATGATTTGAAGCATTTCGATATCGATTGCTAAATGTGTTTATACAACAAATCGATTTTATACCTAAATACAAAATTACGGAATTCTTCTACATGCACCGCCGTTATGCCGCCATGGCTTCATGTCACTTTCGGTAGGTTAAAGAAGGTAATTTAACTTAAATATGTTAAACTAATGATTTGAAGCATTTCGATATCGATTGCTAAATGTGCTAGTACAAGAAATTTGATATTATACCTAGACATAGGATAACGGAATTCTTCCAAATGCACTGCCGTTAATCCGCCATGGCTTTATGTCAACTTCAGTGTGTTAAAGAAGGTTTATTATAAATAACTTGAAAATGTAAAACTAATGATTTGAAGCATTTCGATATCGATTGCTAAATGTGTATATACAAGAAAATCGACTTTACATATACCTAAATATAAGATTGCGGAATTCTTCCAAATGTACTGTCGTTATGCCGCCATGGTTTGTATCAACTACAATACGTTAAAAAAGGTTAATTATTTTAAATATGTTAAACTAATGGTTTGAAGCATTTCGATATCGACTGCTAAATGTGTAAATACAACAAAATCGACTTTATACCTAAATATAAAATTATAACATTACGGATTTCTTCTAAATGCGCTGCCGTTATACCGTTAAGGCTTTATGTAGACCTCATTAAGCTAAAAAATGTTTATTAACTTAATGTGTTAAACTAATGATTTGAAGCATTTCGATATCGATAGCTCAATGTGTATATACAAGAAAATCGACTTTATACCTGAATATAAGATTACGGAATTCTTCTATATGCACTGCCGTTATGCCGCCAGGGCTTTATATCAACTTCAATATGTTAAAGAAGGTTAACTAACTTAAATATGTTAAACTAATGATTTGAAGCATTTCGATATCGATAGCTAAATGAGTATATACAAGAAAATCGACTTTATACCTAAATATAAGATTATAAAATTCTTCTAAATGCACTGCCGTTATGCCGTTAAGGCTTTTGTAGACTTCAGTATGAAAAAGAGGGTTAATTAACTTAATTATGTTAAACTAATGATTTGAAGCATTTCGATATCGATTGCTAAATGTGTATGTACAAAAAATCGACTTTATACCTAAATATAAGATAACGGAATTCATATAAATATACTGCCGTTATGCCGTTATGGCTTTAGGTAAATTTCAGTAAGATAAAGAAGGTTAATTAACTTAAATATGTTAAACTAATGATTTGAAGCATTTCGATATCGATTGCTAAATATGTAAAGACAAGAAAATCGACTTTGTACCTAAATATAAGATTACGGAATTCTTTTAAATGCACTGCAGTTATACCGTTAAGGCTTTATGTAGACTTCTGTGCGTTAAAGGTTTATTAACTTAAACATGTTAAACTAATGATTTGAAGCATTTCGATATCAATTGCTAAATGTGTATATACAAGCAAATCGACTTTATACCTAAATATAAGATTACGAAATTTTTCTACATGCACTGTCGTTATGCCGCCGTGGCTTAATGTTAACTTCAGTGAGTTAAAGAAGCTTTATTAACTTAAATATGTTAAACTAATGATTTGAAGTATTTCGATATCGATTGCTTAATGCATATATACAAGAAAATCGACTTTATACCTGAATATAAGATTACGGAATTCTTCTACATGCACTGCCGTTATGCCGCCATGGCTTTATGACAACTTCAGTTCGTTAAAGTAGGTTTGTTAACTTAAATATGTTAAACTAATGATTTGAAGCAATTCGATTTCGATTTCTAAATGTATATGTACAAGAAAATCGACTTTATACTTAAATATAAGATTACGGAATTCGTTTAAATGCACTGCAGTTATACCGTTATTGCTTTATGTGGGCCTCTGTGCGTAAAAGGTTTATTAACTTAAATATGTTAAACTAATGATTTGAAGCATTTCGGTATCGCTTGCTAAATATGTAAATACAGAAAATCGACTTTTTACCTAAATATAAGATAAGCGAATTCTTCTACATGCACTGCCGTTATGCCGCCATGGCTTTATGACAACTTCAGTTCGTTGAGGAAGTTTTATTAACTTAAATATGTTAAACTAATAAATTGAAGCATCGCGATATCGATTGCTAAATGTGTATATACAAGAAAATCGACTTTATACCTAAATATAAGATTACGGAATTCTTCCAAATGCACTGCCGTTATACCGTTATGGCTTTATGTTAACTTCAGTGCGTTAAAGAAGCTTTATTAACTTAAATATGTTAAACTAATGATTTGAAGCATTTCGATATCGATTGCTAAATATGTAAATACAAGAAAATCAACTTTATACCTAAATATAAGATTACGGAATTCTTCTAAATGCACTGCAGGTATACCGCTAAGGCTTTATGTAGAATTCAGTGCGTTAAAGAAGGTTTATTATAAAAAACTTGAAAATGTAAAACTAATGATTTGAAGCATTTCGATATCGATTGCTAAATGTGCTAACACAAGAAACCTGTCTTTATACCTAAACATAGGTTAACGGAATTCTTCCCAATGTACTGTCGTTATGCCGCCATGGCTTTATATCACCTTCAATACGTTAAAGATGGTTTACTAACTTAAATATGTTAACCTAATGATTTGAAGCATTTCGATATCGATTGCTTAATGTGTATATACAACAAAATCGACTTTATACCTAAATATAAGATAACGGAATTCTTCTACATGCACTGCCGTTATGCCGCCATGGCTTTATGCCAACTTCAGTTCGTTAAAGATGTTTTATTAACTTAAATTTGTGAAACTAATGATTTGAAGCATTTCGATATCGATTGCTAAATGTGTATATACAAGAAAATCGTCTTTATACCTCAACATAAGATTACGGAATTCTTCTACATGCACTGCCGTTATGCCACCATGGCTTTATGCCAACTTCAGTTCGTTAAAGAGGGTTTATTAACTTTAATATGTAAACTAATGATTTGAAGCATTTTGATATCGTTTGCTAAATGTGTATATATAAGAAAATCGACTTTATACCTAAATATAACATTAAGTAATTCTTCTAAATGCGCTGCCGTTATACCGTTAAGGCTTTATGTAGTCTTCAGTAAGATAAAGAAGGTTAATTAACTTAAATATGCTAAACTTATGATTTGAAGCATCTCGATATCGATTGCTAAATGTGTATATACAAGAAAATCGACTTTATACCTAAATATAAAATTACGGAATTCTTCCAAATGCACTGCTTTTATACCGTTAAGGCTTTATGTAAACTTCAGTAAGGTAAAGAAGGTTAATTAACTTAAATATAGTGAACTAATGATTTGAACCATTTCGATATCGATTGCTAAATGAGTGTATGCAAGAAAATCGACTTTATACCTAAATATAAGGTTAAGAAATTCTTCTAAATTCACTGGCGTCATACCGTTAAGGCTTTATGTAAACTTCAGTACGATAAAGTAGGTTAATTAACTTAAATATGTTAAACTAATGATTTGAAGCATTTCGATATCGATTGCTAAATATGTTAATACAAGAAAATCGACTTTATACCTAAACATAAGATTACGGTATTCTTCTACATGCACTGCCGTTATGCCGCCATGGCTTTGTGTTAACTTCAGTGCGTTAAAGAAGCTTTATTAACATAAATATGTTAAAGTAATGATTTGGAGCATTTCGATATCGCTCGCTAACTGTGTATATACAAGAAAATGGACTTTATACCTAAACATAAGATAACGGAATTCTTCTAAATGCACTGCCGTTATGCCACCATAGCTTTATGTAATCTTCAGTTCGTTAAAAGAGGTTTATTAATTTAAATATGTTAAACTAGTGATTTGAAGCATTTCGATATCGTTTGCTAAATGTGTATATAAAAGAAAATCGACTTTATACCTAAATATAAGACTACGGAATTCTACGAAATGCACTGCCGTCATGCCGTTAAGGCGTTTTTAGACTTCAGTAAGATAAAGAGGGTTAATTAACTTAAATATTTTAAACTAATGATTTGAAGCATTTCGATATCGATTGCTAAATGTGTATATACAAGAAAATCGACTTTATCCCTAAACATAAGATTACGGAACTCTACTAAATGCGCTGCCGTTATGCCGTTATGGCTTTATGTTAACTTCTGTTCGTTAAAGAAGGTTTATTAACTTAAATATGTTAAACTAATGATTTGAAAATTTTCGAAATCGATTGCTAAATGCATATATACAAGAAAATCGACTTTATACCTAAATATAAGATTACGGAATTCTTCCAAATGTACTGTCGTTATGCCGCCATGGCTTTCTATATACTTCAATACGTTAAAGAAGGTTAATTAACTCAAATATGTTAAACTAATGATTTGAAGAATTTCGATATCGATTGCAAAATGTGCATATACAAAAAAATCGAATTTATACCTGAATATAGATTACGGAATTCTTCTTCATGCTCTGCCGTTATGCCGCCATGGCTTTGTGTTAACTTCAGTGCGTTAAAGTAGGTTTGTTAACTTAAATATGTTAAACTAATGATTTTAAGCATTTCGATATCGAATGCTAAATGAGTGTATACAAGAAAATCGACTTTATACCTAAATATAAGATAACGTAATTCTTCTAAATGCTTTGCCGTTATGCCGTTAAGGCGTTTGTAGACTTCAGTAGGATAAAGAGGGTTAATTAACTTAAATGTGTTAAACTAATGATTTGAAGCATTTCGATATCGATTGCTAAATGTGCGTTTACAAAAAAATCGAATTTATACCTAAACATATGATTACGGAATTCCTCTACATGCACTGCCGTTATGCCGCCATGGCTTTGTGTTAACTTCAGTGCGTTAAAGTAGGTTTGTTAACTTAAATATGTTAATCTAATGATCTTAAGCATTTCGATATCGAATGCTAAATGAGTGTATACACGAAAATCGACTTTATACCTAAATATAAGATTACGTAATTCTTCTAAATGCTTTGCCGTTATGGCGTTAAGGCGTTTGTAGACTTCAGTAGGATAAAGAGGGTTAATTAACTTAAATATGTTAAACTAATGATTTGAAGCATTTCGATATCGATTGCTAAATGAGTGTATGCAAGAAAATCGACTTTATACCTAAATATAAGGTTAAGAAATTCTTCTAAATTTACTGGCGTCATACCGTTAAGGCTTTATGTAAACTTCAGTACGATAAAGTACGCTAATTTACTTAGATATGTTAAACTAATGATTTGAAGCATTTCGATATCGATTGCTTAATGCATATATACAAGAAAATCGACTTTATACCTAAATATAAGACTACGGAATTCTTCCAAATGTACTGTTGTTATGCCGCCATGGCTTTATGTCAACTTCAATACGTTAAAGAAGGTTAATTAACTTAAATATGTTAAACTAATGATTTGAAGCATTTCGATATCGATTGCTAAATATGTTAATACAAGAAAATCGACTTTATACCTAAACATAAGATTACGGTATTCTTCTACATGCACTGCCGTTATGCCGCCATGGCTTTGTGTTAACTTCAGTGCGTTAAAGAAGCTTTATTAACATAAATATGTTAAAGTAATGATTTGGAGCATTTCGATATCGCTCGCTAACTGTGTATATACAAGAAAATGGACTTTATACCTAAACATAAGATAACGGAATTCTTCTAAATGCACTGCCGTTATGCCACCATAGCTTTATGTAATCTTCAGTTCGTTAAAAGAGGTTTATTAATTTAAATATGTTAAACTAGTGATTTGAAGCATTTCGATATCGTTTGCTAAATGTGTATATAAAAGAAAATCGACTTTATACCTAAATATAAGACTACGGAATTCTACGAAATGCACTGCCGTCATGCCGTTAAGGCGTTTTTAGACTTCAGTAAGATAAAGAGGGTTAATTAACTTAAATATTTTAAACTAATGATTTGAAGCATTTCGATATCGATTGCTAAATGTGTATATACAAGAAAATCGACTTTATCCCTAAACATAAGATTACGGAACTCTACTAAATGCGCTGCCGTTATGCCGTTATGGCTTTATGTTAACTTCTGTTCGTTAAAGAAGGTTTATTAACTTAAATATGTTAAACTAATGATT
This sequence comes from Bactrocera correcta, assembly GCA_027475135.1. Lineage (NCBI taxonomy): Eukaryota > Metazoa > Arthropoda > Insecta > Diptera > Tephritidae > Bactrocera > Bactrocera correcta. The sequence goes on along the minus strand of JAPZAG010000023.1, from coordinate 114,528 downwards.
TGAAAATTTTCGAAATCGATTGCTAAATGCATATATAGTTACAAGAAAATCGACTTTATACCTAAATATAAGATTACGGAATTCTTCCAAATGTACTGTCGTTATGCCGCCATGGCTTTCTATATACTTCAATACGTTAAAGAAGGTTAATTAACTCAAATATGTTAAACTAATGATTTGAAGAATTTCGATATCGATTGCAAAATGTGCATATACAAAAAAATCGAATTTATACCTGAATATAAGATTACGGAATTCTTCTTCATGCTCTGCCGTTATGCCGCCATGGCTTTGTGTTAACTTCAGTGCGTTAAAGTAGGTTTGTTAACTTAAATATGTTAAACTAATGATTTTAAGCATTTCGATATCGAATGCTAAATGAGTGTATACAAGAAAATCGACTTTATACCTAAATATAAGATAACGTAATTCTTCTAAATGCTTTGCCGTTATGCCGTTAAGGCGTTTGTAGACTTCAGTAGGATAAAGAGGGTTAATTAACTTAAATGTGTTAAACTAATGATTTGAAGCATTTCGATATCGATTGCTAAATGTGCGTTTACAAAAAAATCGAATTTATACCTAAACATATGATTACGGAATTCCTCTACATGCACTGCCGTTATGCCGCCATGGCTTTGTGTTAACTTCAGTGCGTTAAAGTAGGTTTGTTAACTTAAATATGTTAATCTAATGATCTTAAGCATTTCGATATCGAATGCTAAATGAGTGTATACACGAAAATCGACTTTATACCTAAATATAAGATTACGTAATTCTTCTAAATGCTTTGCCGTTATGGCGTTAAGGCGTTTGTAGACTTCAGTAGGATAAAGAGGGTTAATTAACTTAAATATGTTAAACTAATGATTTGAAGCATTTCGATGTCGATTGCTAAATATGTAAATACAAGAAAATCGACTTTATACATAAATATAAGATTACGGAATTCATCGAAATACACTGCCGTTATGGCTTTATATAAACTTCAGTACGTTAAAAAAGGTTGTTTAACTTAAATATGTTAAACTAATTATTTGAAGCATCTTGATATCGATTCCCAAATGTGTAAATACATGAAAATAGACTTTAACCTAAATATAAGATTACGGAATTCTTCTACATGCACTGCCGTTATGTCGCCATGGCTTTATGCCAACTTCAGTTCGTTAAAGAGGTTTTATTAACTTAAATATGTGAAACTAATGATTTGAAGCCTTTCGATATCGATTGCTAAATGTGTATATACAAGAAAATCGACTTTATACCTCAACATAAGATTACGGAATTCTTCTACATGCACTGCCGTTATGCCGCCATGGCTTTATGCCAACTTCAGTTCGTTAAAGAGGTTTTATTAACTTAAATATGTGAAACTAATGATTTGAAGCCTTTCGATATCGATTGCTAAATGTGTATATACAAGAAAATCGACTTTATTCCCAAATATAACATTAAGTAATTCTTCTAAATACACTGCCGTTATACCGTTAAGGCTTTATGTAGACTTCAGTAAGATAAAGAAGCTTAATTAACTTATATTTGCTAAACTAATGATTTGAAGCATTTCGATATCGATTGTTAAATGTGTATATTTAACAAAATCGACTTTATACCTAAATATAAAATAACGGAATTCTTCCAAATGCACTGCCTTTATACCGTTAAGGCTTTATGTAAACTTCAGTACGATAAAGTACGCTAATTAACTTAAATATGTTAAACTAATGATTTGAAGCATTTCGATATCGATTGCTAAATATGTTAATAAAAGAAAATCGACTTTATACCTAAACATAAGATAACGGTATTCTTCTACATGCACTGCCGTTATGCCGCAATGGCTTTGTGTTATCTTCAGTTCGTTAGAGAAGCTTTATTAACTTAAATATGCTAAACTAATGATTTGAAACATTTCGATATCGCTCGCTAACTGTGTATATACAAGAAAATCGACTTTATACCTAAACATAAGATAACGGAATTCTTCTAAATGCACTGCCGTTATGCCACCATAGCTTTATGTAAACTTCAGTTCGTTAAAAAAGGTTTATTAATTTAAGTATGTTAAACTAGTGATTTGAAGCATTTCGATATCGTTTGCTAAATGTGTATATAAAAGAAAATCGACTTTATACCTAAATATAAGACTACGGAATTCTTCGAAATGCACTGCCGTCATGCCGATAAGGCTTTATGTAAACGCCAGTAAGATAAAATAGGCTAAATAACTTTAATACATATGTGAAACCAGTTATTTGAAGCATTTCGATATCGATTGCTAAATGAGTATATACAAGAAAACCGACTTTATACCTTAATATAAGCTTACGGAATTCTTCTAAATGCACTGCCGTTATGCCGTTAAGGCTTTATGTAGATTTCAGTAAGATAAAAGTGTGAATTAACTTAGATATGTTAAACTAATGATTTGAAGCATTTCGATATCGATTGCTAAATGCGTATATACAACAAAACCGACTTTATACCTTAATATAAGCTTACGGAATTCTTCTAAATGCACTGCCGTTATGCCGTTAAGGCTTTATGTAGATTTCAGTAAGATAAAAGTGTGAATTAACTTAGATATGTTAAACTAATGATTTGAAGCATTTCGATATCGATTGCTAAATGTGTATATACAAGAAAATCGATTTTATACCTAAATATAAGATTACGGAATTCTTCCAAATTACTGTCGTTATGCCGCCATGGCTTTATATCACCTTCAATACGTTAAAGATGGTTAATTAACTTAAATATGTTAAACTAATGATTTGAAGCATTTCGATATCGATGATTTGAAGCATTTCGATATCGATTGCTAAATATGTAAATACAAGAAAATCGACTTTGTACCTAAATATAAGATTACGGAATTCTTTTAAATGCACTGCAGTTATACCGTTAAGGCTTTATGTAGACTTCTGTGCGTTAAAGGTTTATTAACTTAAACATGTTAAACTAATGATTTGAAGCATTTCGATATCAATTGCTAAATGTGTATATACAAGCAAATCGACTTTATACCTAAATATAAGATTACGGAATTTCTCTGAATGCACTGCCGCTATGCTGTTAAGGCTTTAAGCCAAGTTCAGATCGTTGAAGAAGGTTTATTAACTTAAATATGTTAAACTAGTGAGTTGAAGCATCTCGATATCGATTGCTAAATGTGTATATACAACAAAATCGAATTTATACCTAAACATAAGATTACGGAATCTTCTACATGCACTACCGTTATGCCGCCATGGCTTTATGTTAACTTCCGTTCGTTAAAGCAGGTTAACTAACTCAAATATATTAAACTAATGATTTGAAGATTTTCGAAATCGATTGCTAAATGCATATATACAAGAAAATTGACTTTATACCTAATTATAAGGTTATCGTAATTCTTCTAAATTCACTGCCGTTATGCCGTTAAGGCTTTATGTAGACTTCAGTAAGATAAAGAGGGTTGATTAACTTAAATATGTTAAACTAATGATTTGAAGCATTTCGATATCGATTGATAAATGTGTATAAACAAGAAAACCGATTTTATACCAAGATATAAGATTACGGAATTCTTCTACATGCACTGCCGTTATGCCGCCATGGATTTATGTCACCTTCGGTAGGTTAAAAAAGGTAATTTAACTTAAATATGTTAAACTAATGATTTGAAGCATTTCGATATCGATTTCTAAATGTGCTAGTACAAGAAACCTGACTTTATACCTAAATATAAGATTACGGAATTCTTCTACATGCACTGCCGTTATGCCGCCATGGCTTTATGACAACTTCAGTGCGTTGAAGAAGGTTTATTAACTTAAATATTTTAAACTAATGAATTGAAGCATGTCGATATCGATTGCTAAATGTGCATATACAAGAAAATCGACTTTATACCTAAATATAAGATTACGAAATTTTTCTACATGCACTGTCGTTATGCCGCCGTGGCTTAATGTTAACTTCAGTGAGTTAAAGAAGCTTTATTAACTTAAATATGTTAAACTAATGATTTGAAGTATTTCGATATCGATTGCTTAATGCATATATACAAGAAAATCGACTTTATACCTGAATATAAGATTACGGAATTCTTCTACATGCACTGCCGTTATGCCGCCATGGCTTTATGACAACTTCAGTTCGTTAAAGTAGGTTTGTTAACTTAAATATGTTAAACTAATGATTTGAAGCAATTCGATTTCGATTTCTAAATGTATATATACAAGAAAATCGACTTTATACCTAAATATAAGATTACGGAATTCGTTTAAATGCACTGCAGTTATACCGTTATTGCTTTATGTAGGCCTCTGTGCGTAAAAGGTTTATTAACTTAAATATGTTAAACTAATGATTTGAAGCATTTCGATATCGCTTGCTAAATATGTAAATACAGAAAATCGACTTTTTACCTAAATATAAGATAAGCGAATTCTTCTACATGCACTGCCGTTATGCCGCCATGGCTTTATGACAACTTCAGTTCGTTGAGGAAGTTTTATTAACTTAAATATGTTAAACTAATGAATTGAAGCATCGCGATATCGATTGCTAAATGTGTATATACAAGAAAATCGACTTTATACCTAAATATAAGATTACGGAATTCTTCCAAATGCACTGCCGTTATGCCGTTATGGCTTTATGTTAACTTCAGTGCGTTAAAGAAGCTTTATTAACTTAAATATGTTAAACTAATGATTTGAAGCATTTCGATATCGATTGCTAAATATGTAAATACAAGAAAATCAACTTTATACCTAAATATAAGATTACGGAATTCTTCTAAATGCACTGCAGGTATACCGCTAAGGCTTTATGTAGAATTCAGTGCGTTAAAGAAGGTTTATTATAAAAAACTTGAAAATGTAAAACTAATGATTTGAAGCATTTCGATATCGATTGCTAAATGTGCTAACACAAGAAACCTGTCTTTATACCTAAACATAGGTTAACGGAATTCTTCCAATGTACTGTCGTTATGCCGCCATGGCTTTATATCACCTTCAGTACGTTAAAGATGGTTTATTAACTTAAATATGTTAACCTAATGATTTGAAGCATTTCGATATCGATTGCTTAATGTGTATATACAACAAAATCGACTTTATACCTAAATATAAGATAACGGAATTCTTCTACATGCACTGCCGTTATGCCGCCATGGCTTTATGCCAACTTCAGTTCGTTAAAGATGTTTATTAACTTAAATATTTAAACTAATGATTTGAAGCATTTCGATATCGATTGCTAAATGTGTATATACAAGAAAATCGACTTTATACCTAAACATAAGATTACGGAATTCTTCTACATGCACTGCCGTTATGCCGCCATGGCTTTATGCCAACTTCAGTTCGTTAAAGAAGGTTTATTAATTTAAATATGTTAAAATAGTGATTTGAAGCATTTCGATATCGTTTGCTAAATGTGTATATATAAGAAAATCGACTTTATACCTAAATATAAGACTACGGAATTCTACGAAATGCACTGCCGTCATGCCGTTAAGGCGTTTTTAGACTTCAGTAAGATAAAGAGGGTTTAACTTAAATATTTTAAACTAATGATTTGAAGCATTTCGATATCGATTGCTAAATGTGTATATACAAGAAAATCGACTTTATCCCTAAACATAAGATTACGGAACTCTACTAAATGCGCTGCCGTTATGCCGTTATGGCTTTATGTTAACTTCTGTTCGTTAAAGAAGGTTTATTAACTTAAATATGTTAAACTAATGATTTGAAAATTTTCGAAATCGATTGCTAAATGCATATATACAAGAAAATCGACTTTATACCTAAATATAAGATTACGGAATTCTTCCAAATGTACTGTCGTTATGCCGCCATGGCTTTCTATATACTTCAATACGTTAAAGAAGGTTAATTAACTTAAATATGTTAAACTAATGATTTGAAGAATTTCGACATCGATTGCAAAATGTGCATATACAAAAAAATCGAATTTATACCTGAATATAAGATTACGGAATTCTTCTTCATGCTCTGCCGTTATGCCGCCATGGCTTTGTGTTAACTTCAGTGCGTTAAAGTAGGTTTGTTAACTTAAATATGTTAAACTAATGATTTTAAGCATTTCGATATCGAATGCTAAATGAGTGTATACAAGAAAATCGACTTTATACCTAAATATAAGATTACGTAATTCTTCTAAATGCTTTGCCGTTATGCCGTTAAGGCGTTTGTAGACTTCAGTAGGATAAAGAGGGTTAATTAACTTAAATGTGTTAAACTAATGATTTGAAGCATTTCGATATCGATTGCTAAATGAGTATATACAAGAAAATCGACTTTATACCTAAATATAAGACTTACGGAATTCTTCTAAATGCACTGCCGTTATGCCGATAAGGCTTTATGCAACTCAGTTGTTAAAAAGGTTTATTAATTTAAATATGTAAAAAGTATTTGAAGCATTTCGATATCGTTTGCTAAATGGTATATAAAGAAAATCGACTTTATACCTAAATATAAGACTACGGAATTCTCGAAATGCACTGCCGTCATGCCGTAAGGCTTTTTAACTCAGTAAGATAAAAGGGTTTAACTTAATATTTTAAACAATATTTGAAGCATTTCGATATCGATTGCTAAATGGTATATACAAGAAAATCGACTTTATCCCTAAAATAAGATTCGGAATCTCTAAATGCCTGCCGTTATGCCGTTATGGCTTTATGTTAACTTCTGTTCTTAAAGAAGGTTTATTAACTTAAATATGTTAAACTAATGATTTGAAAATTTTCGAAATCGATTGCTAAATGCATATATACAAGAAAATCGACTTTATACCTAAAATAAGATTACGGAATTCTTCCAAATGACTGCGTTATGCCGCCATGGCTTTTTAACTTCATCGTTAAAGAAGGTTAATTAACTTAAATATTTAAACTAATGATTTGAAGAATTTCGAATCGATTGCAAAATGTATATACAAAAAAATCGAATTTATACCTAATATAAGATTACGGAATTCTTCCATGCTCTGCCGTTATGCCGCCATGGCTTTGTGTTAACTTCAGTGCGTTAAAGTAGGTTTGTTAACTTAAATATGTTAAACTAATGATTTAAGCATTTCGATATCGAATGCTAAATGTGTATAAAAAAATCGATTTATACCTAAATATAAGATTACGAATTCTTCTAAATGCTTTGCCGTTATGCCGTAAGGCTTTGTAACTTCAGTGGTAAAGAGGGTTATTAACTTAAATTGTTAAACTAATGATTTGAAGCATTTCGATATCGATTGCTAAATGAGTTAAAAATACCTAAATATAAGATACGAATTCTTCAAATCTTTGCGTAAGGCTTTTGTAAACCCAGTAAGATAAAAAGGTAAATAACTTAAATTGTAAACCATTATTTGAAGCATTTCGATATCGATTGCTAAATGAGTATATACAAGAAAATCGACTTTATACCTAAATATAAGACTACGGAATTCTCGAAATGCACTGCCGTCATGCCGAAAGGCTTTATGTAAACGCCAGTAAGATAAAATAGGCTAAATAACTTTAATACATATGTTAAACTAATGATTTGAAGCATTTCGATATCGATTGCTAAATGCGTATATACAACAAAACCGACTTTATACCTAAATATAAGCTTACGGAATTCTTCTAAATGCACTGCCGTTATGCCGTTATGGCGTTATGTTAACTTCAGTTCGTTTAAGAAGGTTTATTGACTTAGATATGTTACACCAGTTATTTGTAGCATTTCGAAATCGATTTCTTAATGCATATATACAAAAAAATCGAATTTCTACCTAAATATAAGATTACGGAATTCTTCCAAATGTACTGTCGTTATGCCGCCAAGGCTTTATATCAACTTCAATATCTTATAGAAGGATAATTAACTTAAATATGTTAAACTAATGATTGGAAGCATTTCGATAACGATTGCTTAATGTGTATATACAACAAAATCGACTTTATACCTAAATATAAGCTTACGGGATTCTTCTAAATGTATTGCCGATATCGAAAAGCTTCAAATCACTAGTTTAACATATTTAAATTAATAAACTTTTTTAACGAACTGAAGTTTACATAAAGCTATGGTGGCATAACCGCAGTGCATTTAGAAGAATTCCGTTATCTTATGTTTAGGTATAAAGTCGATTTTCTTGTATATATACAGTTAGCGAGCGATATCGAAATGCTCCAAATCATTATTTTAACATATTTAAGTTAATAAAGCTTCTTTAACGCACTGAAGATAACACCAAGCCATGGCGGCAAATCGGCGGTGCATGTAGAAGAATACCGTAATCTTATGTTTAGCTATAAAGTCGATTTTCTTGTATTAACATATTTAGCAATCGATATCGAAATGCTTCAAATCATTAGTTTAACATATTTAAGTTAATTAGCGTACTTTATCGTACTGAAGTTTACATAAAGCCTTAACGGTATGACGCCAGTGCATTTAGAAGAATTTCTTAACCTTATATTTAGGTATAAAGTTGATTTTCTTGTATACACTCATTTAGCAATCGATATCGAAATGGCTCAAATCATTAGTTCAATATATTTAAGTTAATTAACCTTCTTTATCTTACTGAAGTTTACATAAAGCCTTAACGGTATAAAGGCAGTGCATTTGGAAGAATTCCGTTATTTTATATTTAGGTATAAAGTCGATTTTGTTAAATATACACATTTAACAATCGATATCGAAATGCTTCAAATCATTAGTTTAGCATATTTAAGTTAATTAACCTTCTTTATCTTACTGAAGTCTACATAAAGCCTTAAAGGTATAACGGCAGTGCATTTAGAAGAATTACTTAATGTTATATTTGGGTATAAAGTCGATTTTCTTATATATACACATTTAGCAATCGATATCCAAATGCTTCAAATCATTAGTTTAACATATTTAAGTTAATAAAACCTCTTTAACGAACTGAAGTTGGCATAAAGCCATGGCGACATAACGGCAGTGCATGTAGAAGAGTTCCGTAATCTTATATTTAGGTTAAAGTCTATTTTCATGTATTTACACATTTGGGAATCGATATCGAGATGCTTCAAATAATTACTTTAACATATTTAAGTTAAACAACCTTTTTTAACGTACTGAAGTTTATATAAAGCCATAACGGCAGTGTATTTCGATGAACTCCGTAATTTTATATTTATGTATAAAGTCGATTTTCTTGTATTTACATATTTAGCAATCGATATCAAAATGCTTCAAATCATTAATTTAACATATTTAAGTTAATTAACCATCTTTAACGTATTGAAGGTGATATAAAGCCATGGCGGCATAACGACAGTAATTTGGAAGAATTCCGTAATCTTATATTTAGGTATAAAATCGATTTTCTTGTATATACACATTTAGCAATCGATATCGAAATGCTTCAAATCATTAGTTTAACATATCTAAGTTAATTCACACTTTTATCTTACTGAAATCTACATAAAGCCTTAACGGCATAACGGCAGTGCATTTAGAAGAATTCCGTATTCTTATATTTAGGTATAAAGTCGATTTTGTTGTATACTGACATTTAGCAATTAATATCGAAATGCTTCAAATCATTAGTTTAACACATTTAAGTTAATAAAACTTTTTGAACGAACTGAAGTTTACATAAAGCCATGGTGGCATAACGGCTGTGCATTTAGAAGAATTCTGTTATCTTATGTTTAGGTATAAAGTCGATTTTCTTGTATATACACATTTAGCAATCGATATCGAAATGCTTCAAATCAGTAGTTTAGCATATTTAAGTTAATTAACCTTCTTTATCTCACAGAAGTCTACAAAAACCTTAACGGCATAACGGCAGTGCATTTAGAAGAATTACGTAATCTTATATTTGGGTATAAAGTCGACTTTCTTTTATTAACACATTTAGCAATCGATATCGAAATGCTTCAAATCATTAGTTTAACATATTTAAGTTAATTCACCTTTTTATCTTACTGAAATCTACATAAAGCCTTAACGGCATAACGGCAGTGCATTTAGAAGAATTCCGTAATCTTATATTTAGGTATAAAGTCGATTTTGGTGTATATACACATTTAGCAATCGAAATCGAAATGCTTCAAATTATTAGTTTAACATATTTAAGTTAATTCACCCTTTTATCTTACTAAAGTCTACATAAAGCCTTAACGGCATAACGGCAGTGCATGTAGAAGAACTACGTAATCTTATATTTAGGTATAAAGTCGATTTTCTTGTATTTACTCATTTAGCAATCGATATCGAAAAGCTTCAACTTATTAGTTTAACATATTTAAGTTAATAAACCTTCTTCAACGAACTGAAGTTGGCATAAAGCCATGGCGGCATAACGGCAGTGCATGTAGAAGAATTCCGTTATCTTATATTTAGGTATAAATTCGATTTTTTTGTATATGCACATTTTGCAATCGATATCGAAATGCTTCAAATCATTAGTTTCATATATTTAAGTTAATTAATCTTCTTTAACGTATTGAAGTATATAGAAAGCCATGGCGGCATATCGACAGTACATTTGGAAGAATTCCGTAATCTTATATTTAGGTGAAAAGTCGGTTTTCTTGTGTATATGCATTTAGCAATCGATTTCGAAAATTTTCAAATCATTAGTTTAACATATTTAAGTTAATAAACCTTCTTTAACGAACAGAAGTTAACATAAAGCCATGGCGGCATAACGGCAGTGCATGTAGAAGAATTCCGTAATCTTATGTTGAGGTATAAAGTCGATTTTCTTGTATATACACATTTAGCAATCGATATCGAAATGCTTCAAATCATTAGTTTCACATATTTAAGTTAATAAAACCTCTTTAACGAACTGAAGTTGGCATAAAGCCATGGCGGCATAACGGCAGTGCACGTAGATTAATTCCGTAATCTTATATTTAGGTTAAAGTCTATTTTCAAGTATTTACACATTTGGGAATCGATATCGAGATGCTTCAAATAATTACTTTAACATATTTAAGTTAAACAACCTTTTTTAACGTACTGAAGTTTATATAAAGCCATAACATACTTATGTATTAAGTTAATAAACATTTTTTAGCTTAATGAGGTCTACATAAAGCCTTAACGGTATAACGGCAGTGCATTTAGAAGAAATCCGTAATGTTATAATTTTATATTTAGGTATAAAGTCGATTTTGTTGTATTTAAACATTTAGCAGTCGATATCGAAATGCTTCAAACCATTTGTTTAACATATCTTCTTTATCGTATTGTAGTTGATACAAACCATGTTGTCATAACGACAGTACATTTGGAAGAACTCCGTAATCTTATATTTAGGTATATGTAAAGTCGATTTTCTTGTATATACACATTTAGCAATCGATATCGAAATGCTTCAAATCATTAGTTTTACATTTTCAAGTTATTTATAATAAACCTTCTTTAACACACTGAAGTCTACATAAAGCCTTAACGGTATAACTGCAGTGCATTTAGAAGAATTCCGTAATCTTATATTAAGGTATAAAGTCGATTTTCTTGTATTTACATATTAAGCAATCGATATCGAAATGCTTCAAATCATTAGTTTAACATTTTTAAGTTACTTAACCCTCTTTTTCTTACTGAAGTCTGCAAAACCTTTAACGGCATAACGGCAGTGCATTTAGAAGAATTACGTAATCTTATATTTAGGTATAATCTTATATTTAGATATAAAGTCGATATATATCGAAATGTTTCAAATCATTATTTTAACATATTTAAGTTAAAAAACCTTCTTTAACGCACTGAAGTTAACATAAAGCCATGGCGGTATAACCGCAGTGCATGTAGAAGAATTCCGTTATCTTATATTTAGGTATAAAGTCGATTTTGTTGTATATACACATTTAGCAATCGATATCGAAATGCTTCAAATCATTAGGTTAACATATTTATGTTAACAAACCTACTTTAACGCACTGAAGTTAACACAAAGCCATGGCGGCATAATGGCAGAGCATGAAGAAGAATTCCATAATCTTATATTCAGGTATAAAGTCGATTTTCTTGTATATACACATTTAGCAATCGATATCGAAATGCTTCAAATCATTAGTTTAACATATTTGAGTTAATTAACCTTCTTTAACGTATTGAAGTATATAGAAAGCCATGGCGGCATAACGACAGTACATTTGGAAGAATTCCGTAATCTTATATTTAGGTATAAAGTCGATTTTCTTGTATATATGCATTTAGCAATCGATTTCGAAAATTTTCAAATCATTAGTTTAACATATTTAAGTTAATAAACCTTCTTTAACGAACAGAAGTTAACATAAAGCCATGGCGGCATAACGACAGTACATTTGGAAGAATTCCGTAATCTTATATTTAGGTATAAAGTCGATTTCTTGTATATACACATTTAGCAATCGATATCGAAATGCTTCAAATCATCAGTTTAACATATTTAAATTAATTATTCCCCTCTATCTTACTGAAGTCTACATAAAGGCTTAACGGCATAACGGCAGTGCATTTAGAAGAATTCCGTTATCTTATATTTAGGTATAAAGATTTGAAGTGTTTCGATATCGACTGCTAAATGTGTATATAGAAGAAAATCGACTTTATACCTAAATATAAGATAACGGAATTCATATAAATATACTGCCGTTATGCCGTTATGGCTTTATGTAAATTTCAGTAAGATAAAGAAGATTAATTAACTTAAATATGCTAAACCAGTTATTTGAAGAATTTCGATATCGAATGCAAAATGTGTATGTACAAGAAAATCGGATTTAAGCCTAAATATAAGTCTACGAAATTCTTCCAAATGCACTGCCGTTATGCCGTTATGACTTTATGTAAACTTCAGTAAGATAAAGAAGGTTAATTAACTTAAATATGTTAAATTAATGATTTGAAGCATTTCGATATCGATTGTTAAATGTGTATATACATGAAAATAGACTTTAACCTAAATATAAGATTACGGAATTCTTCTACATGCACTGCCGTTAGGCCGCCATGGCTTTATGCCAACTTCAGTTCGTTAAAGAGGTTTTATTAACTTAAATATGTGAAACTAATGATTTGAAGCATTTCGATATCGATTGCTAAATGTGTATATACAAGAAAATCTTAAATATATTGAACTTGAACATGTAAAACTAATGATTTGAAGCATTTCGATATCGATTGCTAAATGTGTATATACAAGAAAATCGACTTTACATATACCTAACTATAAGATTACGGAATTCTTCCAAATGTACTGTCGTTATGCCAACATGGTTTGTTTCAACTACAATACGATAAAGAAGGTTAATTATTTTAAATATGTTAAACTAATGGAGTGAAGCATTTCGATATCGACTGCTAAATGTGTAAATACAACAAAATCGACTTTATACCTAAATATAAAATTATAACATTACGGATTTCTTCTAAATGCACTGCCGTTATACCGTTAAGGCTTTATGTAGACCTCATTAAGCTAAAAAATGTTTATTAACTTAATACCTAAGTATGTTATGGCTTTATATAAACTTCAGTACGTTAAAAAAGGTTGTTTAACTTAAATATGTTAAAGTAATTATTTGAAGGATCTCGATATCGATTCCCAAATGTGTAAATACATGAAAATAGACTTTAACCTAAATATAAGATTACGGAATTCTTCTGCATGCACTGCCGTTAGGCCGCCATGGCTTTATGCCAGCTTCAGTTCGTTAAAGAGGGTTAATTAACTTAAATATGTTAAATGTTAAACTAATGATTTGAAGCATTTCGATATCGATTGATAAATGTGTATAAACAAGAAAATCGATTTTATACCTAGATATAAGATTACGAAATTCTTCTTCATGCACTGCCGTTATGCCGCCATGGATGTATGTCACCTTAAGTAGGTTAAAAAAGGTAATTTAACTTAAATATGTTAAACTAATGATTTCAAGCATTTCGATATCGATTGCTAAATGTGCTAGTACAAGGAACCTGACTTTATACCTAAACATAGGATAACGGAATTCTTCCAAATGCACTGCCGCTATTCCGCCATGGCTTTATGTCAACTTCAGTTCGTTAAAGTAGCTTTGTTAACTTAAATATGTTAAACTAATGATTTGAAGCATTTCGATATCGATTGCTAAATGTGTATATACAAGAAAATCGACTTTATACCTAACTATAAGATTACGGAATTCTTCTACATGCACTGCCGTTATGCCGCCATGGCTTTATGACAACTTAGGTGCCATGGCGGAATAGCGGCAGTGCATTTGGAAGAATTCCGTTATCCTATGTTTAGGTATAAAGTCAGGTTTCCTGTACTAGCACATTTAGCAATCGATATCGAAATGCTTCAAATCATTAGTTTTACATATTTAAGTTAAATTAAATTTTTTAACCTACTGAAGGTGACATAAATCCATGGCGGCATAACGGCAGTGCATGTAGAAGAATTTAATAATCTTATATCTAGGTATAAAATCGATTTTCTTGTTTATACACATTTATCAATCGATATCGAAATGCTTCAAATCATTATTTTAACATATTTAAGTTAATTAACCCTCTTTATCTTACTGAAGTCTACATAAAGCCTTAACGGCATAACGACAGTGCATTTAGAAGAATTACGTAACCTTAAAATTAGGTATAAAGTCGACTTTCTTGTATATACTCATTTAGCAATCGATATCGAAATACTTCAAATCATTATTTTAACATATTTAAGTTAATAAAGCTTCTTTAACGTATTGAAGTTGATACAAAGCCATGGCGGCATAACGGTAGTGCACGTAGAAGAATCCCGTAATCTTATGTTTAGGTATAAATTCGATTTTGTTGTATATACACATTTTGCAATTGATATCGAGATTCTTCAACTCATTTGTTTAACATATTTAAGTTAATTAACCTTCTCCAACGATCTGAAGTTGGCTTAAAGCCATGGCGGCATATCGGCAGTGCATCTAGAAGAATTCCGTTATCTTATATTTAGGTATAAAGTCGATTTTCTTGTATATACACATTTAGCAATTGATATCGAAATGCTTCAAATCATTAGTTTAACATGTTTAAGTTAATAAACCTTTAACGCACAGAAGTCTACATAAAGCCTTAACGGTATAACTGCAGTGCATTTAAAAGAATTCCGTAATCTTATATTTGGGTACAAAGTCGATTTTCTTGTATTTACATATTTAGCAATCGATATCGAAATGCTTCAAATCATAAGTTTAACATATTTAAATTAATTATTCCCCTCTATCTTACTGAAGTCTACATAAAGGCTTAACGGCATAACGGCAGTGCATTTAGAAGAATTCCGTTATCTTATATTTAGGTATAAATTCGATTTTCTTCTATATACACATTTAGCAGTCGATATCGAAATGCTTCAAACCATTAGTTAAACATATTTAAGTTAATTATTCCCCTCTATCTTACTGAAGTCTACATAAAGCCTTAACGGTATAACGGCAGTGCATTTAGAAGAAATCCGTAATGTTATATTTTTATATTTAGGTATAAAGCCGATTTTGTTGTATTTACACATTTAGCAGTCGATATCGAAATGCTTCAAACCATTAATTTAACATATCTAAAATAATTAACCTTCTTTAACGTATTGTACTTGATACAAACCATGGCGGCATAACGACAGTACATTTGGAAGAATTCCGTAATCTTATATTTAGGTATATGTGAAGTTGATTTTCTTGTTTATACACATTTAGTAATCGATATCGAAATGCTTCAAATCATTAGTTTAGCATATTAAAATTAATAAACCTTCTTTAAAGCACTGAAGTCTACATAAAGCCTTAACGGGATAACTGCAGTGCATTTAGAAGAATTCCGTAATCTTATATTAAGGTATAAAGTCGATTTTCTTGTATTTACATATTTAGCAATCGAGTTTAACATATTTAAGTTAATTATTCCCCTCTATTTTACTGAAGTCTACATAAAGCCTTAACGGCATAACGGCAGTGCGTTTAGAAGAATTCCGTTATCTTATATTTTGGTATAAATTCGATTTTCTTGTATATACATACACATTTAGATATCCATATCGAATTGCTTGAAATCATTAGTTTAACATATTTAAGTTAGTTAACCTTCTTTAACACAAGAAGAATTATGTTATCTTATATTTAGGTATAAATTCGATTTTCTTGTATATACACATTTAGCAATCGATATCGAAATGCTTCTAATCATTAGTTTAACATATTTAAGTTAATAAACCTTCTTTAGTGCACTAAAGTCTACATAAGGCCCTAATGGCATAACGGCAGTGCATTTAGAAGAATTCCATAATGTTATAATTTTATATTTAGGTATAAAGTCGATTTTCTTGTATTTACATATTTAGCAATCGGTATCGAAATGCTTCAAACCAATAGCTTATCATATTTAAATAATTAACCTTCTTTACAGAAGCCATAACGGCATAACGGCAGTATATTTGGATAATTTCCGTAATCTTTTATTTAGGTATAAAATCGATTTTCTTGTATAGACCCATTTAGCAATCGATATCGAAATGCTTCAGCTCATTAGTTTAACATATTTTAGTTAATAAACCTTCTTTAACTATCATAACTGTAGTGCACGCAGAAGAATTCCATAATCTTATATTTAGGTATAAAGTCGATTTTCTTGTATATACATATTTAACTATCGATATCGAAATTCTTCAAATCATTAGTTTAACATATTAAGTTAATAACCATTTTTTAGCTTACTGAAGTCTACATAAAGCCGTAACGGTATAACGGCAGTGCTTTTAGAAGAATTCCGTAATGTTATAATTTTATATTTAGGTGTAAAGTCGATTTTCTTGTATTTACACATTAAGCAGTAGATACCGAAATGCTTCAAATAACTGGTTTAGCATATTTAAGTTAATAAACCTTCTTTAACGAACTGCAGTTTATACAAAGCCATGGCGGCATAACGACAGTACATTTGGAAGAATGCCGTAATCATATATTTAGGTATGAATGCGATTTTCTTGTATATACATATTTGGCAAGCGATATCGAAATGCTTCAAATCATTAGTTTAACATATTTAAGTTAATTAACCTTCTTTAACGTATTTAAGTTGATATAAAGCCATAACGGCAGTGCATTGGAAGAATTCCGTAATCTTATATTTAGGTATGTAGTCGAGTTTCTTGGATTTACACATTTAGCAATCGATATCGAAATGCTTCAACTGATTAGTTTAACATATTTAAGTTAATAAACCTTCTTTAACGATCTGAAGTTGGCATAACGGCAGTGGATGTAGAAGAATTCCGTAATCTTATATTTAGGTATAAAGTCGATTTTCTTGTATATACATATTTAGCTGTCGATATGCTTCAAATCATTTGTTTACCATATTAAATTAATAAACATTTTTAAGCTTACTAAAGTCTACATAAAGCCTTAACGGTATAACGGCAGTGCATTTAGAAGAATTCCGTAATGTATAATTTTATATTTAGGTATAAATTCGATTTTCTTGTATTTGCACATTTAGCAATCGATATCGAAATGCTTTAAACCATTAGTTTAACATATTTAAAATAATTAACCTTCTTTAACGTATTGAAGTTGATACAAAGCCATGGCGGCATAATGACAGTAGGATTGGGAGAATTCCGTAATCTTATATTTAGGTATAAAGTAAATTTTCTTGTATGTACACATTTAGCAATCGATATCGAAATGCTTTAAATCATTAGTTTAACATATTTAAGTTAATAAACCTTCTTTAACGCACTGAAGTCTACATAAAGCGTTAACGGCATAACGGCAGTGCATGTAGAAGAACTCCGTTATCTTATATTTAGGTATAAATTCGATTTTCTTTTATATACACATTTAGATATCCACATCGAAATGCTTGAAATCATTAGTTTAACATATACAAGTTAATAAACCTTCTTTAACGTATTGAAGGTGATACAAAGCCATGGCGGCATAACGACAGTACATTTGGAACAATTCCGTAATCTTATATTTAGGTTTAAAGTCGATTTTCTTGTATAAACACATTTAGCAATCGATATCGAAATGCTTCACATCATTAGTTTAACAGATTTAAGTTAATTAGTCCTCTTTATCTTACTGAAGCCTACAAAAGCCTTAACGGCATAACGGCAGTGCATTTGGAAGAGTTCCGTAATCTTATATTTAGGTATAAAGTCGATTTTGTTCAATATATGCATTTAGCAATCGATATCGAAATGCTTCAAATCATTACGTTAACATATTTAAGTTAACAAACCTTCTTTAACGAACTGAAGTTGACATAAAGCCATGGCGGATTAACGGCAGTGCATATGGAAGAATTCCGTTATCCTATGTTTAGGTATAAAGTCAAGTTTCTTGTACTAGCACATTTAGCAATCGATATCGAAATGCATCAAGTCATTAGTTTAACATATTTAAGTTAAATTACCTTCTTTAACCTACCGAAGGTGACATGAAGCCATGGCGGCATAGCGGCAGTGCATTTAGAAGAATTCCATAATCTTATATTTAGGTATAAATTCGATATTGTTGTACACGCACATTCAGCAATCGATATCGAAATGCTTCAAATCATAAGTTTAACATAGTTAAGTTAATTATTCCCCTCTATCTTACTGAAGTCTACGTAAAGCCTTAACGGCATAACGGCAGTGCGTTTAGAAGAATTACGTAATCTTATATTTAGGTATAAATTCGATTTTCTTGTATATACTCATTTAGCAATAGATATCGAAATGCTTCAAAACATTAGTTTAACATATTTAAGTTAATTAACCTTCTTTAACGCACTGAAGTCTACAAAAGCCTTAACGGCATAGCGGCAGTGCATGTAGAAGAATTCCGTTATCTTTTATTCAGGTATAAATTCGATATTGTTGTACATACTCATTTAGCAATAGATATCGAAATGCTTCAAAACATTAGTTTAACATATTTTAGTTAATTAACCTTCTTTAACGCACTAAAGTTTACATAAAGCCTTAACGGTATAACTGCAGTGCATTTAAAAGAATTCTGTAATCTTATATTTAGGTACAAAGTCGATTTTCTTGTATTTACATATTTAGCAATCGATATCGAAATGCTTCAAATCATAAGTTTAACATATTTAAGTAAATTATTCCCCTCTATCTTACTGAAGTCTGCATAAAGCCTTAACGGCATAACGGCAGTGCGTTTAGAAGAATTCCGTTATCTTATATTTAGGTATAAATTCGATTTTCTTTTATATACACCTTTAGCAAGCGATATCGAAATGCTTCAAATCATTAGTTTAACATATTTAAGTTAATTAACCTTCTTTAACGTATTGAAGTTGATATAAAGCCATGGCGGCATAACGACAGCCCATTTGGAAAAATTCCGTAATCTTGTATTTAGGTACAAAGTCGATTTTCTTGTATATATACATTTAGCTATCGATATCGAAATGCTTCAAATCATTAGTTTAACATATTAAGTTAATAAACATTTTCTAGCTTAATGAGGTCTACATAAAGCCTTAACGGTATAACGGCAGTTCATTTAGAAGAAATCCGTAATGTTATAATTTTATATTTAGGTATAAAGTCGATTTTGTTGTATTTACACATTTAGCAGTCGATATCGAAATGCTTCAAACCATTAGTTTAACATATTTAAAATAACTAACCTTCTTTAACGTATTGAAGTTGATACAAACCATAACGGCATAACGACAGTACATTTGGAAGAATTCCGTAATCTTATATTTAGGTATATGTAACGTCGATTTTCTTGTATATACACATTTAGCAATCGACATCGAAATGCTTTGAATCATTAGTTTTACATTTTCAAGTTATTTATAATAAACCTTCTTTAACACACTGAAGTCTACATAAAGCCTTAACGGTATAAGTGCAGTGCATTTAGAAGAATTCCGTAATCTTATATTAAGGTAAAAAGTCGATTTTAATGTATTTACATATTAAGCAATCGATATCGAAATGCTTCATTTCATTAGTTTAACATATTTTAGTTAATTAACCATCTTTAACTTATTGAAGGTGAAGTAAAGGTATGGCGGCATAACGACAGTAATTTGGAAGAACTCCGTAATCTTATATTTAGGTATAAAGTCGATTTTGTTCAATATACGCATTTAGCAATCGATATCGAAATGCTTCAAATCATTAGTTTAACATACTTAAGTTAATAAACCATCTTTAACGCACTGAAGTCTACATAAAGCCTTAAGGGTATAACTGCACAGCATTTAGAAGAATTCCGTTATCTTATATTTAGGTATAAATTCGACTTTCTTGTGTATACTCATTTAGCAAGCGATATCAAAATGCTTCAAATTATTAGTTTAACTTATTTAAGTTAATTAACCTTCTTTAACGAATTGAAGTTGACATAAAGCCATGGCGGCATAACGACAGTACATTTGGAAGAATTCCGTAATCTTATATTTAGGTATAAAGTCGATTTTCTTGTATATACACATTTAGCAATCGATATCGAAATGCTTCAAATCATTAGTTTAACATATTTAAGTTAATAAACCTTCTTTAACGCACTGAAGTCTACATAAAGCCTTAACGGTATAACTGCACTGCATTTAGAAGAATTCCGTTATCTTATATTTAGGTATGAATTCGACTTTCTTGTATATACTCATTTAGGAAGCGATATCGAAATGCTTCAAATTATTAGTTTAACTTATTTAAGTTAATTAACCTTCTTTAACGTATTGAAGTTGACATAAAGCCATGGCGGCATAACGACAGTACATTTGGAAGAGTTCCGTAATCTTATATTTGGGTATAAAGTCGATGTTCTTGTATATACACATTTAGCAATCGATATCGAAATGCTTCAAATCATTAGTTTAACATATTTAAGTTAATAAAACCTTCTTTAACTCACTGAAGTCTACATAAAGCCTTAACGGCATAACGGCAGTGCATTTAGAAGAATTCCGTTATCTTATATTTAGGTATAAATTCGATTTTCTTGTATATACACATTTAGCAATCGATATCGAAATGCTTCAAATCATAAGTTTAACATTTTTAAGTTAATAAACCTTCTTTAACGCTCTAAAGTCTACAAAAAGGCCTAATGGCATAACGGCAGTGCATTTAGAAGAATTCCGTTATATTTTTATATTTAGGTGTAAAGTCGATTTTTTTGTATTTACACATTTAGAAAGTCGATATCGAAATGCTTCAAATCATAGTTTAACATATTTAAGTTAATAAACATTTTTTAACGCTGCAAAGTCTACAAAGACAAGGGCCCATAACGGCAGTGCATTTGGAAGAATTCCGTAATCTTATATTTAGGTATAAAGTCGATTTTCTTGTATATACACATTTAGCAATCGATATCGAAATGCTTCAAATCATTAGTTTAAACATTTTCAAGTTAAAATAAACCTTCTTTAACACACTGAAGTCTACATAAAGCCTTAAGGGTATAAGTGCAGTGCATTTAGAAGAATTCCGTAATCTTATATTAAGGTAAAAAGTCGATTTTATTGTATTTACATATTTAGCAATCGATATCGAAATGCTTCATTTCATAAGTTTAACATATTTTAGTTAATTAACCATCTTTAACGTATTGAAGGTGAAGTAAAGCTATGGCGGCATAACGACAGTAATTTGGAAGAATTCCGTAATCTTTTATTTAGGTATAAAATCGATTTTCTTGTATATACACATTTAGCAATCGATATCGAAATGCTTCAACTCATTAGTTTAACATATTTAAGTTAATCAACCTTCTTTAACGATTTGAAGTTGGCATAACGGCAGTGGATGTAGAAGGATTCCGTAATCTTATATTTAGGTATAATGTCGATTTTCTTGTATATACATATTTAGCTATCCATATCGAAATGCTTGAAATCATTAGTTTAACATATTAAGTTAATAAACATTCTTTAGCTACTGAAGTTACATAAAGCCTAGCGGATAACGGCAGTGCATTTAGAAGAATTCCGTAAGTCTTATATTTAGGTATAATCGATTTTCTTGTATATACATCATTTAGCAATCGATATCGAAATGCTTCAAATCATTAGTTTAACATATTTAAGTTAATTAACCTTCTTTATCTTACTGAAGTTTAATAAAGCCTTAACGGCATAACGGCAGTACATTTGGAAGAATTCCGTAATCTTATATTTAGGTATGAAAATCGATTTTCTTGTATATACACATTTAGCAATCGATATCGAAATGCTTCAAATCATTAGTTTAACATATTTAAGTTAATAACCTTCTTTAACGACTGAAGTTGAAAAGCCTTAACGGCATAACGGCAGTGCATTTAGAAGAATTCCGTAATCTTATATTTAGGTATAAATCGATTTTCTTGTATATATCATTTTAGCAATCGATATCGAAATGCTTCAAATCATTAGTTTAACATATTTAAGTTAATAAACTTTTTTACTTACTGAAGTTACATAAAGCCTTAGCGGTATAACGACAGTACATTTGGAAGAATTCCGTAATCTTATATTTAGGTATAAAGTCGATTTTCTTGTATATACACATTTAGCAATCGATATCGAAATGCTTCAAATCATTAGTTTAACATATTTAAGTTACTTAACCCTCTTTTTCTTACTGAAGTCTGCAAAAGCCTTAACGGCATAACGGCAGTACATTTGGAAGAATTCCGTAATCTTATATTTAGGTATGAATTCGATTTTCTTGTATATAGCATTTAGCAATCGATATCGAAATGCTTCAAATCATAGTTAACATATTTAAGTTAATAAACCTTCTTTAACGAACTGAAGTTACATAAAGCCATAACGGCATAACGGCAGTGCATTTGGAAGAATTCCGTATCTTATATTTAGGTAAAAAGTGATTTTCTTGTATATACTATTTAGCAATCGATATCGAAATGCTTCAAATCATTAGTTTAACATATTTAAGTTAATTAAATACCCTTTATCTTACTGAAGTCTACATAAAGCCTTAACGGCATAACGACAGTACATTTGGAAGAATTCCGTAATCTTATATTTAGGTAATGTAAAGTCGATTTTCTTGTATATACACATTTCGCAATCGATATCGAAATGCTTCAAATCATTATTTTTAACATATTTAAGTTATTAACCTTCTTTATCTCACTGAAGTCTACATAAAGCCTTAACGGTATAACGGCAGTGCATTTAGAAGAATTCCGTAATCTTATATTTAGGTATAAATCGATTTTCTTGTATTACAATTTAGCAATCGATATCGAAATGCTTCAAATCATTAGTTTAACATATTTAAGTTAATAAACCCTTTAACTTTGAAGTTACATAAGCCATGGCGGCATAACGGCAGTGCATTTAGAAGAATTCCGTTATCTTATATTTAGGTATAAAGTCGATTTTCTTGTATATAACATTTTAGCAATCGATATCGAAATGCTTCAAATCATTAGTTTAACATATTTAAGTTAATTAACCTTCTTTATCTTACTGAAGTCTACATAAAGCCTTAACGGCATAACGGCAGTGCATTTAGAAGAATTCCGTAATCTTATATTTAGGTATAGAATTCGATTTTCTTGTATATACACATTTAGCAATCGATATCGAAATGCTTCAAATCATTAGTTTAACATATTTAAGTTAATATAAACCTTCTTTAACGCACTGAAGTTACATAAAGCCTTGGCGGTATAACGGCAGTGCATGTAGAAGAATTCCGTAATCTTATATTTAGGTATAAAGTCGATTTTCTTGTATTTACACATTTAGCAATCGATATCGAAATGCTTCAAATCATTAGTTTAACATATTTAAGTTAATTAACCTTCTTTATCTTACTGAAGTCTGACATAAGCCTTAACGGCATAACGGCAGTGCATTTAGAAGAATTACGTAATCTTATATTTAGGTATAATCGATTTTATTGTATATATTATCGAATGTTTCAAATCATTATTTTAACATATTTAAGTTAATAAGCCTTCTTTAACGCACTGAAGTTAACATAAAGCCATGGCGGTATAACGGCAGTGCATGTAGAAAAAGTTCCGTAATCTTATGTTTATATAAACTTTTTTAAAACACATTTAGCAATCGATATCGAGATGCTTCAACTCATTAGTTAACATATTTAAGTTAATAAACTTTCTTCAAAGAACTGAAGTTGGCATAAAATCATGGCGGCATAACGGCAGTGCATTTAGAAGAATTACGTAATCTTATATTTAGGTATGAATTCGATTTTCTTGTATATACTCATTTAGCAATCGATATCGAAATGCTTCAAATCATTAGTTTAACATATTTAAGTTAATAAAGCTTCTTTAACGCCTGAAGTTAACATAAAGCCATGGCGCCATAACGGCAGTGTATGTAGAAGAATTCCATAATCTTATATTTAGGTATGTAGTCGCTTTTCTTGGATTTACACATTTAGCAATCGATATCGAAAATCTTCAAATAGCTGGTTTAGCATATTTAGGTTAATTAATCTTCTTTATCTTACTGAAGTTTAAATAAAGCCATAACGGCATAACGGCAGTATATTTGAGTGAATTCCGTAATCTTTTATTTAGGTATAAAATCGATTTTCTTGTATATACGCATTTAGCAATAGATATCGAAATGCTTCAAATCATTAGTTTAACATATTTAAATTAATAAACTTTCTTTAACGATCTGAAGTTGGCATAACGACAGTGGATGTAGAAGAATTCCGTAATCTTATATTTAGGTATAAAGTCGATTTTTTTGTATATTCATATTTAGCTATCGATGGGTTAGGTTAGGTAAGATGGCTGATCAAGGATCCCACGTAGACTAACAATTAGTCCTTTGTGATGCCATTGAAAAAGGAACTCCCGTGTTCGAACTTACAAATTGGCGAAGCGCTTTGTAGCCAATACATAGTTACACACGTCTAACTTCAACACCCGCCAGTTCGGTGGCGTGCCCAAAGGTATGCGCCCCCAGGTGTCTGAGTCTTGACCTCCCAAAAGCGGGACAGTCAAGCAGGAAGTGCTGGCTTGTTTCTACCGCATCTTCCTCCAAACAGCTTCTGCAGTCGGCATCCGGTAAGATACCCATTCTTACCGCATGTAAGCCAATAGGACAGTGGCCCGTTAAAAGACCCACTAGCAGTGAGAGGTTAGCCTTGCTGAGGGCTAAAAGATCATTAGATCTCCTGCGGTCTATGTTGGGCCAGAAGGCTTTCGCAACCGCACAAGTGCCGATGTTGGCCCAGCGTTGGGCGAACATCCGCGTGGCCCAGCTGTCTAGTAGTAGACCACAAGAAGAAACAGGAGCACCGACCCGTTCCCATTCTACCGATAATGATTCTAGGGTACCTTTCCTTGCTAGCTCATCAGCTTTGCAATTGCCTGCAATTCCGCTATGGCCCGGCACCCACACCAGCCTAATCACAAAAGCTCTAGCTGCTAGAGATAGTGATGTTAGACATTCTTCGACCAGCCCTGAACGCACTGTGAATGAGTTCAAGGCTAATATAGCCGCTCTACTATCCGAGTGGATAGTCACTTCTCTGAAAGTGGATGCACTCTGTAGCAGCAAATCAGCTGCAACCTTGATGGCTGCGACCTCAGCCTGGAAAACACTACAGTAGTCGGGAAGTCTGAAACAGGAGTCGATGGAGAGCTCCCGACAGTAGACCCCTCCACCAACCTTTCCCCCAAGCTTTGACCCATCCGTGAAGAAGCTTGCTGCCCCCCTCCTCCATCGGCTTCTTCCCACCCACATCTCCCTCGTCGGTATATGGGCAGAGAAGGAGCCGCCAGAGTTCGGTATGGCGACTCCATGATCCAGATGATCCGGTATGCAGTCAAAGTTTGTGAGGATATCCGAATGACCAGATGCGCGTTCCTTTAAGAAACCAGATTCTCTGAGTCTAATAGCCACCTTCGCGGCTATGCACCTACCGGCAATGTCCACCGGCGTTATATTCAAAATTGCATTAAGTGCCATGGTCGGAGTAGATCTTAATGCACCACATATGCTAATTAGCGCAGCCCGTTGAACGCTCTCGAGTTTTTTGGCCAGTGTGGTCTTCCCTAAAGCCCTCCACCACATGAAGACACCATAGAATAAGATGGGCTTTACTATGGTGTCATAAAGCCAGAGGACCACTTTCGGTGAAAGACCCCACCTTTTGCCAATAGCTCCTTTGCAGCAGTAGTATCTCCTCGATATTCGGCTTCCATGAAAGCTTCTTATCCAGGATGAGCCCTAAATACTTCACTGTATCCGCCGGTTGCAGGCGAATACCTCCCAACCGCGGCAACGGTGCCACCGGGATTTTATATTTCCGGCTGAATAAAACCATTTCTGTTTTGTTTGGATTTATGGCGAGTCCACTTCCGACCGCACACTTTGTTACTACGCTGAGATATCCCTGCGTCAACTCGTACACGGTGTTAAGGAACTTTCCTTTGACCATAAGTGCTACATCATCTGCGTAGGCAATCACCCGACAGCCGCGATCCTCTAGTTTTTTGAGCAATTCGTCAACGACTAGGATCCATAGAAGAGGAGAAAGAACCCCACCTTGTGGTGTTCCCCTACTCACACTACGCCTCGCACGCGCGCTGCCCCATTCCGTTTCGATGACTCTGTCGCATAGAAGGCTCAGAATGAGGCACTTGAAGTTCGATTCAACCCCAAGACCGTCAAGGGCAGTTAATACTGCTTCAGGCAGGACATTGTTGAAAGCTCCCTCGATATCAAGGAAGGTCCCAACAGCGAAGTCCTTGGCTTCAATGGCCTCCTCAAGCCATGACACGATAGTATGCAAAGCAGTGTCCACTGACCTGCCTTTGCGATAAGCATGTTGTGCTCTTGACAAATAGTCTCTCGGAATGCTCTTCCTTATATACCAGTCCATCGCCGCTCCAGAGTCTTTAACAAGAAGGAGGAGAGGCTGATTGGCCTGAAATCTTTGGCCGTGACATGGGAGACCCTGCCAGCCTTCGGGATAAACGTGACCTTGACTCGTCTCCAGGCCCCCGGAATGTAACCTAATCTGATGCAGTTCGCATAGATAGGTGCCAACCAGTCGCATGACACCTTAACAGCCTGTTGCAGCTGCGCTGGTATGATGCCGTCTGGTCCCGGGGACTTGGACGGTTTGAACGAGTTAATCGCCCACGTCAAGTGACGCTCATCCAGAATTCCGACAAAGGCCGCACAATCGTCATGCGGCATCCCGAGAGGACCCCTCACAGAGGATATGTTGCTCGGGAAGTGAGCGTCGAGAAGCGTTTGAAGTGTTTCTTCATTACTGAGAGCCCACTTCCCATTAGCGTTCTTTAGATACCCCAGGGACACTGGGGTTTTTGCGAGAATACGCCTGAATCTCGAGGACTCGTGACAGCCTTCCACTTTTTCACAGAAGCACTTCCACGAGGTCCTCTTGGCCTTTCTTAACTCGGACTTATAAATTGAAAGTCCTACTTTATACAAGGCCCAATCATCAGATAACCCACTTCTGCGGGCCTTATTGAATAGCCATCTACAAGACGCCCTGATCTCTGAGAGCTCCGTAGTCCACCATAGAGGTTTCTCTTTGCCATTCGGTGATCTCAGTGGACAAGACCTCTCCAGCGCAGCATTACACGCCGAGCTGAAGACTTCGACCCACTCCTCCACCACATCAGTAGTGGCCAACGAGTCCACCCCCGGTGCGTGTGGGAGAGTTTGCCTAAGCCTCCTGCGGTAACCTACCCAGTCCGTGTTCCTAGGGTTCCTGAAAGATTTCCTAGGCGGACCTTCACCAACTAGACTAAACTCGATGTACCTGTGATCCGAAAAGGAGTGATCAGCGAGGACCCTCCAGTTCGAGATCAGCGGGGCAATCGCTTGTGAGGCAAGGGTGAGGTCGAGGACCTCCTCCCTGCCTGCGGTCACAAAAGTAGAAAAGTTTCCTCTATTACAAATGCGAAGATCTTCGCTAATAATGAAAGGGTGAGGTCGAGGACCTCCTCTCTGCCTGCGGTCACAAAAGTAGGAGAGTTTCCTCTATTACAAATGCGAAGATCTTCGCTAATAATGAAATCAAAAAGCGACTCACCTCTACTGTTAGTATCCGAGCTTCCCCAGATCTGGTGCCGCGAGTTAGCGTCGGAACCGATGATGACGCCAGTGCCAGACTTGGACGCTTCGGCTAAGGTCCTCCTCAGCAGTAAGGGAGGTGGCTCCACCACATCATCGTGTGGCATGTATGCGGAGATGAGCCAGAGATCCCCGGTGTCGCATTCTAATTTCGCTGTCACTATGTCAGCGCTGCTGAAATTAGGTAAAAGAAATACCTTTAGTTCATTCCTTACCAGCATACAGGCTCTGTTCCTACCTGCATCCTTGGCTGTCAGGAGCCTATGGCTCTTTGTCCTCAATCCAGAGATCCCGTTGCCAGTCAGCCACGGTTCCTGGATCAGGACGACATCAGCTCCGTCTTGTTCCAGACGGAGCAATAGGTTGGCGGAGGCCGCCTTCGCATGCTGGAGGTTAATCTGGAGGAATTTCATCCTTCAGATTTTCCCCCAGGAACGCTATTTCAGCGTCCAAGTCGTGGTCGACCCGAACCTCCTCAAACAGTTGTTCGAGGCTGAAGACGGAGTCGCCAATTGACGAACCGCCCCCAACACTCGCCACGTCTGAGAGATTCGGATCTGCTTCCACGGTCATATGACCGTCGACGCCCTCTGGCGCATCGATGTCCACAGTCGTTTGACTGTCAGCACCCCTTGGTACATCCACCGCAGTCACCGTAGCCTGGGTACCATCAGCCCTGGCATCTGATGGAAGTACTTTCAGCACTACCATCTCAAAACCATAGCTAATGGCTCCCCTTGTTTTGCTGAGAGGACCGATGGATTCCGTGTTTAGCATTATCAGCGCTTGCCGATACGGTTCATCAGTCCTCTCCAGCCTTAAGACTTTCCAGTCCTGCGGCGGAAGTGAGGGATTGCAATATCTGAGGATTTCCTCAATCTCACTCGGCGTGGAAGGTTCGGCTGGTAGCCAAACGCGAGCCCTAGGACGGAGAGGAAGATCCTCTTTGGCCACGGCCTCCAGTCTGGCCCCCTTCCAGACCTCCCCCACCTGAGAGACTACCTTCTTGTACAAGATTGCCGGTCTCTCGTCAGCGCAACTCGTGAGCTTGTGCAGCCCCTGGTGCCAACCGGCACTCACACATTTCGGGGGTGGCCCCGGGTTTTCCTTGACCACCCTCAGGAAGACCGACGAGATAGCCGCCGCTACCCTCTTCCATTCCTCATGGGAGATGGCACCGTTCTCCCCACTACTATGGCCCCAGCGCCTTTGGCGATTTCGCTAAAGGTTGGCGCCTTTCCCGTTCGCGGTTTCTTAACAAGGGAGGTTTCTCCCTCGTGCGACCTCTGCCGCTTGACCGCCGGTTCTGTCCTGCTGGTTTCCGGTCCTGCCCTATCGTCCTCGCTCAGCACCTTCCTGGCCCACTCAAGTGTACTAGCGTGTTGCTCAGAAACCTGACCAACATGCTTGTCACCGTAGCGTTCCACGATTTTGGCCGCCAATCGACGGTCTTATTTCAGCTTTCTAGCTAAAGCTGCTTTGCTTTTACCGCCTGCGGATCCCTTCATAACTCTAGCTGAGGTTCCCCTGCTAGTGCTGGCGATTCCGCCGCGTATGAAGGATCCACCCCTCGCTACGTCTGTTGCCGGCGGGTTAGCGCCGGTTACCCCCAGTCTGCTACCTGAGGAGACACCTACTGGAGTCTTAGCCGTATTGCTGCCATATCTCGGTGACGGTTTCGTCGCCATAGGAGCAGCGTCCCCACCTGGGTTGGATCTAGGTGACGATTTCGACAGCCCTTCACCTTCCTTCGTCGTTCTTCTGTCAATTTTGTTGTTCATAGGATTGTCCATGCGAAAAGGGTCCCCACTCAGAGCCGCTATCCGTCCCCCGGAAAGGTAGTCGCCTTTTATGGTCCCAAGGTTATCTCAATGATGAGGCCAAGGCGAGGGTTGACGTACGCCCTTATGAGGCAATACGTTCAGAGCCGACCAGCGCAAAGAAGGAGTCATCTCAACATACACCTACCACGCCAACTTAACGACGACGGGGGGGGAACGTACTCTGAGGCCTGCCAGGGTTTTAACGGGACGGGGGCAGTTGCGACATTAGCCTGTCAGCCATTTCTGATGAGTGTCACCTCATCATACTCAGGTGTCAGAATGCCGCGACCACCAGCCCAGGGTTCTACCAAATCCGATAAAAGTTTCTCAAAAACCAGTCCAGAGCCAAAGTCGTCTAGGGAGTTGTTAGGCCGTGAAGGCCGCAGGTCATTTAGCGTTACCCAGGGTGCACCAGCTTGGAGGCGACCTGCCTTGCACCCCTATCGATATCGAAATGCTTCAAATCATTTGTTTAATATATTAAATTAATAAACATTTTTTAGCTTACTAAAGTCTACATAAAGCCTTAACGGCATAACGGCAGTGCATTTAGAAAAATTCCGTTATCTTATATTTAGGTATAAATTCGATTTTCTTGTATAAACATATTTGGCAAGCGATATCGAAATGCTTCAAATCATTAGTTTAACATATTTAAGTTAATTAACCTTATTTAACGTATTGAAGTTTATATAAAGCCATAACGGCAGTGCATTTGGAAGAATTCCGGAATCTTATATTTAGGTATAAAGTCGATTTTCTTTTATATACACATTTAGATATCGATATCGAAATGCTTAAAATCATTAGTTTAACATATTAAGTTAATAAACATTTTTTAGCTTACTGAAGTCTACATTAAGCCTTAACGGTATAACGGCAGTGCATTTAGAAGAATTCCGTAATGTTATAATTTTATATTTAGGTATAAATTCGATTTTCTTGTATATACACATTTAGCAATCGATATCGAAATGCTTCAAATCATTAGTTTAACATATTTAAGTTAATTAACCTTCTTTAACGTATTGAAGTTGATAAAGAGCCATGGCGGCATAACGACAGTACATTTGGAAGAATTCCGTAGTCTTATATTTAGGTATAAAGTCGATTTTCTTGTATATATGCATTAAGCAATCGATATCGAAATGCTTCAAATAACTGGTTTAACATATTTAAGTTAATAAACCTTCTTTAACGAACTGAAGTTAATATAAAGCCATAACGGCATAACGGCAGTGCATTTGAAAGAATTCCGTAGTCTTATATTTAGGCATAAAGTCGATTTTCTTGTACATACACATTTTGCAATCGATATCGAAATGATTCAAATAACTGGTTTTGCATATTTAAGTTAATTAACCTTCTTTAACGTATTGCAGTTGATATAAAGCCATAACGGCAGTGCATTTGGAAGAATTCCGTAATCTTATATTCAGGTATAAAGTCGATTTTCTTTTATATACACATTTAGATATCGATATCGAAATGCTTGAATTCATTAATTTAACATATTAAGTTAATAAACATTTTTAAGCTTACTGAAGTCTACATAAAGCCTTAACGGTATAACGGCAGTGCATTTAGAAGAATTCCGAAATGTTATAATTTTATATTTAGGTATAAATTCGATTTTCTTGTAAATACACATTTAGCAAGCGATATCGAAATGCTTCAAATCATTAGTTTAACATATTTAAGTTAATTTACCTTCTTTAACGTATTGAAGTTGATAAAGAGCCATGGCGGCATAACGACTGTACATTTGGAAGAATTCCGTAGTCTTATATTTAGGTATAAAGTCGATTTTCTTGTATATATGCATTAAGCAATCGATATCGAAATGCTTCAAATAACTGGTTTAACATATTTAAGTTAAAAAACCTTCTTTAACGCACTGAAGTCTACATAAAGCCTTAACGGCATAACTGCACTGCATTTAGAAGAATTCCGTTATCTTAAATTTAGGTATGAATTCGATTTTCTTGTATATACATATTTATCAAGCGATGTATATCGAAATGCTTCTAATCATTAGTTTAACATATTTAAGTTAATTAACCTTCTTTAACGTATTGAAGTTGATATAAAGCCATAACGGTATAACGTCAGTGCATTTGGAAGAATTCCGTAATCTTATGATATCGAAAATCTTCAAATCATTAGTTTAACATATTTAAGTTAAATAATCATCTTAATGTTACTGAAGTCTACAAAAGCCTTAACGGCATAATGGCAGTGCATTAAGAAGAATTACGTAATCTTATATTTAGGTTTAAAGTCGATTTTCTTGTATATACACATTTAGCAATCGATATCCAAATGATTTAAATCATTAGTTTAACATATTTAAGTTAATAAACCTTCTTTACCGAACTGAAGTTGGCATAAAGCCATGGCGGCATAACGGCAGTGCATTTAGAAGAATTCCGTAATCTTATATTTAGGTATAAATTCGATTTTCTTGTAAATACACATTTAGCAAGCGATATCGAAATGCTTCAAATCATTAGTTTAACATATTTAAGTTAATTAACCTTCTTTAACGTATTGAAGTTGATAAAGAGCCATGGCGGCATAACGACTGTACATTTGGAAGAATTCCGTAGTCTTATATTTAGGTATAAAGTCGATTTTCTTGTATATATGCATTAGGCAATCGATATCGAAATGCTTCAAATAACTGGTTTAACATATTTAAGTTAAAAAACCTTCTTTAACGCACTGAAGTCTACATAAAGCCTTAACGGCATAACTGCACTGCATTTAGAAGAATTCCGTTATCTTAAATTTAGGTATGAATTCGATTTTCTTGCATATACGTATTTGGCAAGCGATATATATCGAAATGCTTCTAATCATTAGTTTAACATATTTAAGTTAATTAACCTTCTTTAACGTATTGAAGTTGATATAAAGCCATAACGGTATAACGTCAGTGCATTTGGAAGAATTCCGTAATCTTATGATATCGAAAATCTTCAAATCATTAGTTTAACATATTTAAGTTAAATAACCATCTTAATCTTACTGAAGTCTACAAGAGCCTTAACGGCATAATGGCAGCGCATTAAGAAGAATTACGTAATCTTATATTTAGGTTTAAAGTCGATTTTCTTGTATATACTCATTTAGCAATCGATATCGAAATGCTTCAAATCAGTAGTTTAACATATTTAAGTAATAAAGCTTCTTTAACGCACTGAAGTTAACATAAAGCCATGGCGGCATAACGGCAGTACATGTAGAAGAATTCCGTAATCTTATATTTAGGTATAAATTCGAATTTCTTGTATATACACATTTAGCAATCGATATCGAAATGCTTCAAATCATCAGTTTAACATATTTAAGTTAATTAACCTTCTTTATCTTACTGAAGTTAACATACAGCCATAACGGCATAACGGCCTTATATTTAGGTATAAAAAAGATTTTCTTTTATATATGCATTTAGCAATCGATTTCGAAAATCTTCCTATCAATAGTTTAACATATTTAAGCTAATTAACCCTCTTTATCTTACTGAAGTCTACAAAAGCCTTAACGGCATAACGGCAGTGCATTCAGAGAAATTCCGTTATCATATAGTTAGGTATAAAGTCGATTTTCTTGTATATATGCATTAAGCAATCGATTCGAAATGCTTCAAATAACTGGTGCAACATATTTAAGTTAATAAACCTTCTTTAACGTATTGAAAGGTGATATAAAGCCATGGCGGCATAACGACAGTACATTTGGAAGAATTCCGTAATCTTATATTTAGGTATAAAGAAGATTTTCTTGTATATATGCATTTAGCAATCGATTTCGAAATGCTTCAAATAACTGGTTTAACATATTTAATTTAATAAACCTTCTTTAACGAACAGAAGTTAACATAAAGCCACAACGGCATAACGGCAGTGCATTTAGAAGAATTCCATAATCTTATATTTAGGTATAAAGTCGATTTTCTTGTATATACACATTTAGCAATCGATATCGAAATGCTTCAAATCATTAGTTTAACATATTTAAGTTAAATAACCATCTTAATCTTACTGAAGTCTACAAGAGCCTTAACGGCATAATGGCAGCGCATTAAGAAGAATTACGTAATCTTATATTTAGGTTTAAAGTCGATTTTCTTGTATATACTCATTTAGCAATCGATATCGAAATGCTTCAAATCAGTAGTTTAACATATTTAAGTAATAAAGCTTCTTTAACGCACTGAAGTTAACATAAAGCCATGGCGGCATAACGGCAGTACATGTAGAAGAATTCCGTAATCTTATATTTAGGTATAAATTCGAATTTCTTGTATATACACATTTAGCAATCGATATCGAAATGCTTCAAATCATCAGTTTAACATATTTAAGTTAATTAACCTTCTTTATCTTACTGAAGTTAACATAAAGCCATAACGGCATAACGGCCTTATATTTAGGTATAAAAAAGATTTTCTTTTATATATGCATTTAGCAATCGATTTCGAAAATCTTCCTATCAATAGTTTAACATATTTAAGCTAATTAACCCTCTTTATCTTACTGAAGTCTACAAAAGCCTTAACGGCATAACGGCAGTGCATTCAGAGAAATTCCGTTATCATATAGTTAGGTATAAAGTCGATTTTCTTGTATATATGCATTAAGCAATCGATTCGAAATGCTTCAAATAATGGTGCAACATATTTAAGTTAATTAACCTTCTTTAACGTATTAAAGGTGATATAAAGCCATGGCGGCATAACGACAGTACATTTGGAAGAATTCCGTAATCTTATATTTAGGTATAAAGAAGATTTTCTTGTATATATGCATTTAGCAATCGATTTCGAAATGCTTCAAATAACTGGTTTAACATATTTAAGTTAATAAACCTTCTTTAACGAACAGAAGTTAACATAAAGCCACAACGGCATAACGGCAGTGCATTTAGAAGAATTCCATAATCTTATATTTAGGTATAAAGTCGATTTTCTTGTATATACACATTTAGCAATCGATATCGAAATGCTTCAAATCATTAGTTTAACATATTTAAGTTAAATAACCATCTTAATCTTACTGAAGTCTACAAGAGCCTTAACGGCATAATGGCAGCGCATTAAGAAGAATTACGTAATCTTATATTTAGGTTTAAAGTCGATTTTCTTGTATATACTCATTTAGCAATCGATATCGAAATGCTTCAAATCAGTAGTTTAACATATTTAAGTAAATAAAGCTTCTTTAACGCACTGAAGTTAACATAAAGCCATGGCGGCATAACGGCAGTACATGTAGAAGAATTCCGTAATCTTATATTTAGGTATAAATTCGAATTTCTTGTATATACACATTTAGCAATCGATATCGAAATGCTTCAAATCACCAGTTTAACATATTTAAGTTAATTAACCTTCTTTATCTTACTGAAGTTAACATACAGCCATAACGGCATAACGGCCTTATATTTAGGTATAAAAAAGATTTTCTTTTATATATGCATTTAGCAATCGATTTCGAAAATCTTCCTATCAATAGTTTAACATATTTAAGCTAATTAACCCTCTTTATCTTACTGAAGTCTACAAAAGCCTTAACGGCATAACGGCAGTGCATTCAGAGAAATTCCGTTATCATATAGTTAGGTATAAAGTCGATTTTCTTGTATATATGCATTAAGCAATCGATTCGAAATGCTTCAAATAACTGGTGCAACATATTTAAGTTAATAAACCTTCTCTAACGAACAGAAATTAACATAAAGCCATAACTGCATAACGGCAGTGCATTTAGAAGAACTCCCTAATCTTTTTAGGTATAAAGTCGATTTTCTTGTATATACACATTTAGCAATCGATATCTAAATGCTTCAAATAACTTGTTTAACATATTTAAGTTAATAAACCTTCTTAAACGAACAAAAGTTAACATAAAGCCACAACGGCATAACGGCAGTGCATTTAGAAGAATTACGTAATCTTATATTTAGGTATAAAGTCGAGTTTCTTGTATATACACATTTAGCAATCGATATCGAAATGCCTCAACTCATTAGTTTAACATATTTAAGTTAGTTAACCCTCTTTATCTTACCGAAGTCTACAAACGCCTTAACGGCATAACGGCAAAGCATTTAGAAGAATTCCGTTATCTTATATTTAGGTATAAAGTCGATTTTCTTGTATATACTCATTTAGCAATCGATATCTTAATGCTTCAAATCAATAGTTTAACATATTAAAGTTAACAAACCTACTTTAACGCACTGAAGTTAACACAAAGCCATGGCGGCATAACGGCAGTGCATGTAAAAGGATTCCGTAATCTTATATTTAGCTATAAATTCGCTTTTTTTGTATATACACATTTAGCAATCGATATCTAAATGATTCAAATCATTAGTTTAACATATTTAAGTTAATTAACCCTTTTTAACGTATTGAAGTTGATATAAAGCCATGGCGGCATAACGACAGTACATTCGGAAGAATTCCGTAATCTTATATTTAGGTATAAATTCGATTTTCTTGTATATACACATTTAGCAATCGATATCGAAATGCTTCAAATCATTATTTTAACATATTTAAGTTAATTAACCTTCTTTATCTAACTGAACTTCACATAATGCCATAACGGTATAAAGGCTGCGCATTTGGAAGAATTCCGTATTCTTATGTTTAGGTATAAAGTCGATTTTGTTGTATATACACAATTAGCAATCGATATCGAGATGCTTCAACCCATTACTTTAACATATTTAAGTTAATAAACCTTTTTTAACGAACTGAAGTTGGCATAAAGCCATGGCGGCATAACGGCAGTGCATGTAGAAGAATTCCATAATCTTATATTTAGGTATAAAGTCGATTTTCTTGTACATACACATTTAGCAATCGATATCGAAATGCTTCAAATCATTAGTATAACATATTTAAGTTAATAAAGCTTTTTTAATGCACTGAGGTCCACATAAAGGCTTAACGGCATAACGGCAGTGCATTTAGAAGAATTCCGTTATCTTATATTCAGGTATAAATTCGATTTTCTTGTATATACACATTTAGCAATCGATATCGAAATGCTTTCAATCATTAGTTTAACATATTTAAGTTAATTACCCTTCTTTAACGTATTGAAGGTGATATAAAGCCATGGCGGCATAACGACAGTACATTTGGAAGAATTCCGTAATCTTATATTTAGGTATAAAGAAGATTTTCTTGTATATATGCATTTAGCAATCGATTTCGAAATGCTTCAAATAACTGGTTTAACATATTTAAGTTAATAAACCTTCTTTAACGAACAGAAGTTAACATAAAGCCACAACGGCATAACGGCAGTGCATTTAGAAGAATTCCGTAATCTTATATTTAGGTATAAAGTCGATTTTCTTGTATATACACATTTAGCAATCGATATCGAAATGCTTCAAATCATTAGTTTAACATATTTAAGTTAAATAACCATCTTAATCTTACTGAAGTCTACAAAAGCCTTAACGGCATAATGGCAGCGCATTAAGAAGAATTACGTAATCTTATATTTAGGTTTAAAGTCGATTTTCTTGTATATGCTCATTTAGCAATCGATATCGAAATGCTTCAAATCAGTAGTTTAACATATGTAAAGCTTCTTTAACGCACTGAAGTTAACATAAAGCCATGGCGGCATAACGGCAGTACATGTAGAAGAATTCCGTAATCTTATATTTAGGTATAAATTCGAATTTCTTGTATATACACATTTAGCAATCGATATCGAAATGCTTCAAATCATCAGTTTAACATATTTAAGTTAATTAACCTTCTTTATCTTACTGAAGTTAACATAAAGCCATAACGGCATAACGGCCTTATATTTAGGTATAAAAAAGATTTTCTTTTATATATGCATTAAGCAATCGATTTCGAAAATCTTCCTATCAATAGTTTAACATATTTAAGCTAATTAACCCTCTTTATCTTACTGAAGTCTACAAAAGCCTTAACGGCATAACGGCAGTGCATTCAGAGAAATTCCGTTATCATATAGTTAGGTATAAAGTCGATTTTCTTGTATATATGCATTAAGCAATCGATTCGAAATGCTTCAAATAACTGGTGCAACATATTTAAGTTAATAAACCTTCTCTAACGAACAGAAATTAACATAAAGCCATAACTGCATAACGGCAGTGCATTTAGACGAACTCCCTAATCTTTTTAGGTATAAAGTCGATTTTCTTGTATATACACATTTAGCAATCGATATCGAAATGCCTCAACTCATTAGTTTAACATATTTAAGTTAGTTAACCCTCTTTATCTTACTGAAGTCTACAAACGCCTTAACGGCAAAACGGCAAAGCATTTAGAAGAATTCCGTTATCTTATATTTAGGTATAAAGTCGATTTTCTTGTATATACTCATTTAGCAATCGATATCTATATGCTTCAAATCAATAGTTTAACATATTAAAGTTTACAAACCTACTTTAACGCACTGAAGTTAACACAAAGCCATGGCGGCATAACGGCAGTGCATGTAGAAGGATTCCGTAATCTTATATTTAGCTATAAATTCGCTTTTTTTGTATATACACATTTAGCAATCGATATCTAAATGATTCAAATCATTAGTTTAACATATTTAAGTTAATTAACCCTTTTTAACGTATTGAAGTTGATATAAAGCCATGGCGGCATAACGACAGTACATTCGGAAGAATTCCGTAATCTTATATTTAGGTATAAATTCGATTTTCTTGTATATACACATTTAGCAATCGATATCGAAATGATCCAAATCATTAGTTTAACATATTTAAGTTAATAAACCTTCTTTATCTTACTGAAGTTAACACAAAGCCATGGCGGCATAACGGCAGTGCATTTAGGAGAATTCCGTTATCATATATTTAGGTATAAAGTCGATTTTCTTGTATATACACATTTAGCAATCGATATCGAAATGATTCAAATCATTACTTTAACATATTTAAGTTAATATACGTTCTTTAACGAACTGAAGTTGGCATAAAGCCATGGCGGCATAACGGCAGTGCATTTATAAGAATTTCGTAATCTTATATTTAGGTATGAAGTCGATTTTTTTGTATATACACATTTAGCAATCGATATCGAAATGCTTCAAATCATTAGTTTAACATATTTAAGTTAATTAACCTTCTTTATCTTACTGAACTTCACATAATGCCAAAACGGTATAAAGGCTGCGTATTTGGAAGAATTCCGTAATCTTATGTTTAGGTATAAAGTCGGTTTTGTTGTATATACACAAATAGAAATCGATATCGAGATGCTTCAACCCATTAGTTTAACATATTAAAGTTAATAAACCTTCTTTAACGAACTGGGGTTGGCATAAAGCCCTGGCGGCATAACGATAGTGCATTTAGGAGAATTTCGTAATCTTATATTTAGGTATAAAGTCGATTTTCTTGTATTTACATATTTAGCAATCGATATCGAAATGCTTCAAATCATTAGTTTAACATATTTAAGTTAGTTAACCTTCTATAACTTATTGAAGTTGATATAAAGCCATTGCGGCATAACGGCAGTACATTTAGAAGACTGCCGTAATCTTATATTTAGGTATAAAGTCGATTTTCTTAAATTTACATAATAAGCAATCGATATCGAAATGTTTCAAATCATTAGTTTAACATATTTAAGTTAATAAACTTTTTTTAGCTTACTGAAGTCTACATAAAGCCATGGCGGTATAACGGCAGTGCATTTAGAAGAATTCCGTAATGATATATTTAGGTATAAAGTCGATTTTCTTTTATATACACATTTAGCAATCGATAACGAAATGCTCCAAATCTTTAGTTTAACATATTTAAGTTAATTAACCTTCTTTGACGTATTGAAGGTGATATAAGGCCATGGTGGCATAACGACAGTACATTTGGAAGAATTCCGTTATCTTATATTTAGAAATAAAGAAGATTTTCTTGTATAAAAGCATTTAGCAATCGATATCGAAATGCTTCAAATAACTAGTATAACATATCTAAGTTAATAAACCTTCTTTAGCAAACTGAAGTTAACATAAAGCCATAACGGCATAACGGCAGTGCATTTAGAATAATTCCGTAAGCTTATATTTACGTATAAAGTCGATTTTCTTGTATACAAGCACTTAGCAATCGATATCGAAATGCTTCAAATCATTAGTTTAACATATTTAAGTTAATTAACCTTCTTTATCTTGCTGAAGTTTACATAAAGCCATAACGGTATAACGGCAGTGCATTTGGGAGAATTTCGTAATCTTATATTTAGGTATAAAGTCGATTTTGTTGTATATACACATTTAGCAATCGATATCGAAATGCTTCCAATCATTAGTTTAACATATTTAAGTTAATTATCCTTCTATAAGATATTGAAGTTGATATAAAGCCATGGCGGCATAACGACAGTATATTTGGAAGAATTCCGTAATCTTATAATTATGTAGAAAGTCGATTTTCTTGTATATATGCATTAAGAAATAGATTTCGAAATGCTTCAAATAACTGGTGTAATATATCTAAGTTAATAAACCTTCTTAAACAAACTGAAGTTAACATAAAGCCATAACGGCATAACGGCAGTGCATTTAGAAAAATTCCGTTATCTTATATTTAGGTATAAAGTCGATTTTCTTGTATATGCGCATTTAGCAATCGATATGGAGATGCTTCAAATCATTAGTTTAACATATTTAAGTTAATAAAGCTTTTTTAACGCACTGAAGTTAACATAAAGCCATGGCGGCATAACGGCAGTGCATTTAGAAGAATTCCGTAAGCTTATATTTAGGTATAATGTCGATTTTGTTGTATGTACGCATTTAGCAATCGATATCGAAATGCTTCAAATCATTAGTTTAACATATTTAAGTTAATTAACCTTCTTTAACGTATTGAAGGTGATATAAAGCCATGGCGGCATAACGGCAGTGCATGTAGAAGAATTCCGTAATCTTATATTTAGGTATAAAGTCGATTTTCTTGTATATACTCATTTTGCTATCGATATCGAAATGCTTCAAATCATTAGTTTAACATATTTAAGTTAACAAACCTACTTTAACGCACTTAAGTTAACACAAAGCCATGGCGGCATAACGGCAGTGCATGTAGAAGAATTCCGTAATCTTATATTCAGGTATAATTCGATTTTTTTGTATTTAAACATTTTGCAATCGATATCGAAATGCTTCAAAGCATTAGTTTAACATAATTAAGTTAATTAACTTTCTTTAACGTATTGAAGTATATAGAGAGCCATGGCGGCATAACGACAGTACATTTGGAAGAATTCCGTAATCTTATATTTAGGTATAAAGAAGATTTTCTTGTATATATGCATTTAGCAATCGATTTCGAAAATTTTCAAACCATTAGTTTAACATATTTAAGTTAATAAACCTCCTTTAACGAACAGAAGTTAACATAAAGCCATAACGGCATAATGGCAGTGCATTTAGAAGAATTCTGTTATCTTATATTTAGGTATAAAGTCGATTTTCTTGTATACACACATTAAGCAATCGATATCGAAATTCTTCAAATCATTAGTTTAACATATTTAAGTTAATAAACCTTTTTTAACGAACTGAAGTTTACATAAAGCCATGGCGGCATAACAGCAGTGCATTTAGAAGAATTCCGTAATCTTATATTTAGGTATAAAATCGATTTTCTTGTATATACACATTTAGCAATCGATAACGAAATGCTTCAAATCATTAGTTTAACATATTTAAGTTAATTAACCTTCTTTATCTTACTGAAGTTTACATAAAGCCATTACGGTAGAACGGCAGTGAATTTAGAAGAATTCCGTATTCTTATATTTAGGTATAAAATTGATTTTTTTGTATATACACATTTAGTAATCGATTTCGAAATGCTTCAAATAACTGATTTAACATATGTATTTAAGTTATTTAGCCTACTTTATCTTACTGGCGTTTACATAAAGCCTTATCGGCATGACGGCAGTGTATTTAGAAGAATTCCGTAGTCTTATATTTAGGCATAAAGTCGATTTTCTTTTATAAACACATTTAGTAATCGATATCGAAATGCTTCAAATCATTAGTTTAACTGAACTGAAGTTTACATGAAACCATGGTGGCATAACGGCAGTGCATTTAGAAGAATTCGGTTATCTTATGTTTAGGTATAAATTAGATTTTCGTGTATATACGCATTTACCAAGCGATATCGAAATGCTTCAAATCATTTGTTTAACATATTTAAGTTAATTAAGCTTCTTTAACGTATTGAAGTTTATTTAGTTATAAATTCGCTTTTTTTGTATATACACATTTAGCAATCGATATCTAAATGCTTCAAATCATTAGTTTAACATATTTAAGTTAATTAACCCTTTTTAACGTATTGAAGGTGATATAAAGCCAAGGTGGCATAACGACAGTACATTTAGAAGAATTCCGTTATCATTTATTTATGTATAAAGTCGATTTTCTTGTATATACACATTTAGCAATCGATATCGAAATGATTCAAATCATTAGTTTAACATATTTAAGTTAATAAACCTTCTTTAACGAGCAGAAGTTGGCATAAAGCCATGGCGGCATAACGGCAGCGCATTTATAAGAATTTCGTAATCTTATATTTAGGTATAAAGTCGATTTTGTTGTATATAAACATTTAGCAATCGATATCGAAATGCTTCAAATCATTAGTTTAACATATTTAAGTTAATAAACATTTTTTAG
Source organism: Bactrocera correcta (assembly GCA_027475135.1). Lineage (NCBI taxonomy): Eukaryota > Metazoa > Arthropoda > Insecta > Diptera > Tephritidae > Bactrocera > Bactrocera correcta. Next base: position 71,856 of record JAPZAG010000023.1, on the reverse strand, counting down.
CTTACTGAAGTCTACATAAAGCCATGGCGGTATAACGGCAGTGCATTTAGAAGAATTCCCTAATGTTATAATTTTATATTTAGGTATAAAGTCGATTTTCTTGTATTTACACATTTAGCAATCGATATCGAAAATCTTCAAATCATTAGTTTAACATATTTAAGTTAATTAACCCTCTTTATCTTACTGAAGACTACAAAAACCTTAACGGCATAACGGCAGTGCATTTAGAAGAATTTCGTAATCTTATATTTAGGTATAAAGTCGATTTTGTTGCATATACACATTTAGCAATTGATATCGAAATGCTTCAAATCATTAGTTTAACATATTTAAGTTAATTAACCTTCTTTAATGTATTGAAGGTGATATAAAGCCATGGCGGCATAACGACAGTACATTTGGAAGAATTCCGTAATCTTATATTTAGGTATAAAGAAGATTTTCTTGTATATATGTATTAAGCAATCGATCTCGAAATGCTTCAAATAACTGGTGTAACATATCTAAGTTAATAAACCTTCTTTAACGAACTAACGGCATAACAGCAGTGCATTTAGAAAAATTCCGTAAGCTTATATTTAGGTATAAAGTCGATTTTGTTGTATATACGCATTTAGCAATCGATATCGAAATGCTTCGAATCATTAGTTTAACATATTTTAGTTAATTAACCCTCTTTATCTAACTTAAGTCTACAAACGCCTTAACGGCATATCGGCAAAACATTTAGAAGAATTACGTAATCTTATATTTATGTTTAAAGTCGATTTTCTTGTATATATTCATTTAGCAATCGATATCGAAATGCTTCAAATCATTAGTTTAACATATTTAAGTTAATAAACCTTCTTTAACGAACTGAAGTTTGCATAAATCCATGGCGGCATAGCGGCAGTGCATTTAGAATATTTCCGTAATCTTATATTTAGGTATAAAGTCGATTTTCTTGTATACAAGCATTTAGCAATCGATATCGAAATGCTTCAAATCACTAGTTTAACATATTTAAGTTAATTAACCTTTTTTAACTTATTGAAGTTGATATAAAGCCTTGGAGGCATAACGACAGTACATTTGGAAGAATTCCGTAATCTTATATTTAAGTAGAAAGTCGATTTTCTTGTATATATGCCTTAAGAAATCGATTTCGAAGTGCTTCAAATAACTGGTGTAACATATCTAAGTTAATAAACCTTCCTAAACGAACTGAAGTTAACATAAATCCATAACGGCATAACGGCAGTGCATTTAGAAAAATTCCGTTATCTTATATTTAGGTATAAAGTCGATTTTGTTGTATATATGCATTTAGCAATAGATATCGAAATGCCTCAAATCATTAGTTTAACATATTTAAGTTAATTAACCTTCTTTAACGTATTGAAGGTGATATAAAGCCATGGCGGCATAACGACAGTACATTTGGAAGAATTCCGTAATCTAATATTAGGTATAAAGAAGATTTTCTTGTATATGTGCATTTAGCAATCGATTTCGAAAATCTTCAAATCATTAGTTTAACATATTTAAGTTAATTAACCTTTTTTAACATATTGAAGTTGATATAAAGGCTTGGTGGCATAACGACAGTACATTTGGAAGAATTCCGTAATCTTATATAAAGGTAGAAAGTCGATTTATTTGTATATATGCCTTAAGCAATCGATATCGAAATGCTTCAAATAACTGGTTTAACATATTTAAGTTAATAAACCTTCTTTAACTAACTGAAGTTAACATAAAGCCATAACGGTATAACGGCAGTGCATTTGGAAGAATTCCGTAATCTTACATTTAGGTATAAAGTCGATTTTGTGGTATATATGCATTTAGCAGTAGATTCCGAAAATTATCAAATCATTAGTTTAACATATTTAAGTTAATAAAGCTTCTTTAACGCACTCAAGTTAACATAAAGCCATGGCGGCTTAACGGCAATGCATTTAGAAGAATTTCGTAAGCCTATATTTAAGTATAAAGTCTATTTTGACGTATATACACATTTAGCAATCGATATGGAAATGCTTCAAATCATTAGTTTAACATATTTAAGTCAATTATCCTTTTATAAGATATTGAAGTTGATATATAGCCTTGGCGGCATAACGACAGTACATTTGGAAGAATTCCGTAATCTTATATTTAGGTAGAAAGTCGATTTTCTTGTATATTTGCATTAAGAGATCGATTTCGAAATGCTTCAAATCATTAGTTTAACATATTTAAGTTAATTAACCTTCTTTAACGTATTGAAGGTGATATAAAGCCATGGCGGCATAACGACAGTACATTTGGAAGAATTCCGTAATCTTTTATTTAGGTATAAAGAAGATTTTCTTGCATATATGCAGTTAGCAATCGATTTCGAAAATCTTCAAATCATTAGTTTAACATATTTAAGTTAATAAAGCTTTTTTAACGCACTGAAGTTAACATAAAGCCATGGTGGCTTAACGGCAATGCATTTAGAAGAATTCCGTAAGCTTATATTTAGGTATAAAGTCGATTTTCTTGTATATGCACATTTAGCAATCGATATGGAAACGCTTCGAATCATTAGTTTAACATATTTAAGTTAATAAAGCTTTTTTAACGCACTGAAGTTAACATAAAGCCATGGTGGCTTAACGGCAATGCATTTAGAAGATTTCCATAATCTTATATTTAAGTATAAAGTCGATTTTGTTGTATATACACATTTAGCAATCGATATCGAAATGCTTCAAATCATTAGTTTAACATATTTAAGTTAATTAACCTTCTTTAACGAACGGAAGTTGGCATAAAGCCATGGCGGCATAACGGCAGTGCATGTAGAGGAATTCCGTAATCTTATGTTTAGGTATAAATTCGATTTTTTTGTATATGCAAATTTAGCAATCGTTATCGAAATGCTTCAAATCATTAGTTTAACATATTTAAGTTAATTAACCCTCTTTATCCTACTGAAGTCTACAAACGGCTTACCGGCATAACGGCAAAGCATTTAGAAGAATAACGTAATCTTATATTTAGGTATAAAGTCGATTTTCTTGTATATACTCATTTAGCAATCGATATCGAAATGCTTCAAATCATTAGTTTAACATATTAAAGTTAATAAAGCTTCTTTAACGAACTGAAGTTGGCATAAAGCCATGGCGGCATAACGGCAGTGCATGTAGAAGAATTCCGTAATCTTATGTTGAGGTATAAAGTCGATTTTCTTGTATATACACATTTAGCAATCGATATCGAAATGCTTCAAATCATTAGTTTCACATATTTAAGTTAATAAAACCTCTTTAACGAACTGAAGTTGGCATAAAGCCATGGCGGCATAACGGCAGTGCATGTAGAAGAATTCCGTAATCTTATATTTAGGTTATAGTCTATTTTCATGTATTTACACATTTGGGAATCGATATCGAGATGCTTCAAATAATTACCTTAACATATTTAAGTTAAATAACCTTTTTTAACGTACTGAAGTTTATATAAAGCCATAACGGTAGTGTATTTCGATGAATTCCGTAATCTTATATTTATGTATAAAGTCGATTTTCTTGTATTTGCATATTTAGCAATCGATATCGAAATGCTTCACATCATTAGTTTAACATATTTTAGTTAATTAACCATCTTTAACGAACTGAAGTTTACATAAAGCCATGGTGGCATAACGGCAGTGCATTTAGAAGAATTCTGTTATCTTATGTTTCGGTATAAAGTCGATTTTCTTGTATATACACATTTAGCAATCGATATCGAAATGCTTCAAATCATTAGTTTCACATATTTAAGTTAATAAACCTTCTTTAACGAACTGAAGTTTACATAAAACCATTACGGTAGAACGGCAGTGCATTTAAAAGAATTCCGTAATCTTATATTTAGGTATAAAGTCGATTTTCTTGTATATATACATTTAGAAATCGATATCGAAATGCTTCAAATCATTAGTTTAACATATTTAAGTTAACAAACCTACTTTAACGAACTGAAGTTGACATAAAGCCATGGCGGAATAGCGGCAGTGCATTTAGAAGAACTACTAAATGTTATATTTGGGTATAAAGTCGATTTTCTTATATATACACATTTAGCAATCGATATCAAAATGTTTCGAATCATTAGTTTAACATATTTAAGTTAATAAACCCTCTTTAACGAACTGAAGTTCGCATAAAGCCATGGCGGCATAACGGCAGTGCATGTAGAAGAATTCCGTATTTTTGTATTTAGGTTAAAGTCTATTTTCATGTATTTACACATTTGGGAATCGATATCGAGATGCTTCAAATAATTACTTTAACATATTTAAGTTAAACAACCTTTTTTAACGTACTGAAGTTTATATAAAGCCATAACGGTAGTGTATTTCGATGAATTCCGTAATCTTATATTTATGTATAAAGTCGATTTTCTTGTATTTGCATATTTAGCAATCGATATCGAAATGCTTCAAATCATTTGTTTCACATATTAAAGTTAATAAAACCTCTTTAACGAACTGAAGTTGGCATAAAGCCATGGCGGCATAACGGCAGTGCATGTAGAAGAATTCCGTATTTTTGTATTTAGGTTAAAGTCTATTTTCATGTATTTACACATTTGGGAATCGATATCGAGATGCTTCAAATAATTACTTTAACATATTTAAGTTAAACAACCTTTTTTAACGTACTGAAGTTTATATAAAGCCAAAACGGTAGTGTATTTCGATGAATTCCGTAATCTTATATTTATGTATAAAGTCGATTTTCTTGTATTTGCATATTTAGCAATCGATATCGAAATGCTTCACATCATTAGTTTAACATATTTTAGTTAATTAACCATCTTGAACGTATTGAAGGTAATATAAACCCATGGCGGCATAACGACAGTAATTTGGAAGAATTCCGTAATCTTATATTTAGGTATAAAATCGATTTTCTTGTATATATGCATTAAGCAATCAATATCGAAGTGCTTCAAATCATTAGTTTCAGATATTTAAGTTAATAAAACCTCTTTAACGAACTGAAGCTGGCATAAAGCCATGGCGGCATAACGGCAGTGCATGTAGAAGAATTCCGTAATCTTATATTTAGGTTAAAATCTATTTTCATATATTTACACATTTGGGAATTGATATCGAGATGCTTCAAATAATTACTTTAACATATTTAAGTTAAACAACCTTTTTTAACGTACTGAAGTTTATATAAAGCCATAACGGCAGTGTATTTTGATGAATTCCGTAATCTTATATTTATGTATAAAGTCGATTTTCTTGTATTTACATATTTAGCAATCGATATCGAAATGCCTCAAATCATTAGTTTAACATATTTAAGTTAATAAACCTTTAACGCACAGAGGTCTACATAAAGCCTTAACGGTATAACTGCAGTGCATTTAAAAGAATTCCGTAATCTTATATTTAGGTATAAAGTCGATTTTCTTGTATTTACATATTTAGCAATCGATATCGAAATGCTTCAAATCATTAGTTTAACATATTTAAGTTAACAAACCTACTTTAACGAACTGAAGTTGACATAAAGCCATGGCGGAATAGCGGCAGTGCATTTGGAAGAATTCCGTTATCCTATGTTTAGGTATAAAGTCAGGTTTCTTGTACTAGCACATTTAGCAATCGATATCGAAATGCTTCAAATAATTAGTTTAACATATTTAAGTTAATTAACCCTCTTTATCTTACTGAAGTCTACATAAAGCCTTAACGGTATAACTGCAGTGCACTTAAAAGAGTTCCGTTATCTTATATTTAGGTAAAAATTCGATTTTCTTGTATTTACATATTTAGCAATCGATATCGAAATGCTTCAAATCATTAGTTTAACATATTTAAGTTAATAAACCTTCTTTAACTTTCATAACTGCAGTGCACGCAGAAGGATTCCATAATCTTATATTTAGGTATAAAGTCGATTTTCTTGTATATACATATTTAGCAATCGATATCGAAAAGCTTCCAATCATTAGTTTAACATGTTAAATTAATAAACATTTTTTAGCTTAATGAGGTCTACGTAAAGCCTTAACGGTATAACGGCAGTGCATTTAGAAGAAATCCGTAATGTTATAATTTTATATTTAGGTATAAAGTCGATTTTGTTGTATTTACACATTTAGCAATCGATATCGCGATGCTTCAATTCATTAGTTTAACATATTTAAGTTAATAAACCTTCTTCAACGAACGGAAGTTGTCATAAAGCCATGGCGGCATAACGGCAGTGCATGTAGAAGAATTCCGTTACCTTATAATTAGGTAAAAAGTCGATTTTCTTGTATTTACATATTTAGCAATCGATATCGAAATGCTTCAAATCATTAGTTTCACATATTTAAGTTAATAAACCTTTAACGCACAGAGGTCTACATAAAGCCTTAACGGTATAACTGCAGTGCATTTAAAAGAATTCCGTAAACTTATATATAGGTATAAAGTCGATTTTCTTGTATATATACATTTAGAAATCGATATCGAAATGCTTCAAATCATTAGTTTAACATATTTAAGTTAACAAACCTACTTTAACGCACTGAAGTTGACATAAAGCCATGGCGGAATAGCGGCAGTGCATTTGGAAGAATTCCGTAATCTTATATTCAGGTATAAAATCGATTTTCTTGTATATATGCATTAAGCAATCGATATCGAAATGCCTCAAATCATTAGTTTAACATATTTAAGTTAATAAACCTTTAACGCACAGAGGTCTACATAAAGCCTTAACGGTATAACTGCAGTGCATTTAAAAGAATTTCGTAATCTTTTATTTAGGTATAAAGTCGGTTTTCTTGTATATATACATTTAGAAATCGATATCGAAATGCTTCAAATCATTAGTTTAACATATTTAAGTTAACAAACCTACTTTAACGAACTGAAGTCTACATAAAGCCTTAACGGCATAACGGCAGTGCACTTAGAAGAATTACGTAACCTTATAATTAGGTATAAAGTCGATTTTCTTGTACATACTCATTTAGCACTCGATATCGAAATACTTCAAATCATTATTTTAACATATTTAAGTTAATAAAGCTTCTTTAACGCACTGAAGTTAACATAAAGCCATGGCGGCATAACGGTAGTGCATGTAGAAGAATTCCGTAATCTTATGTTTAGGTATAAATTCGATTTTGTTGTATATACACATTTAGCAATCGATATCGAGATGCTTCAACTCATTGGTTTAACATATTTAAGTTAATAAACCTTCTTCAACGATCTGAAGTTGGCTTAAAGCCATGGCGGCATATCGGCAGTGCATATAGAAGAATTCCGTTAACTTATATTTAGGTATAAAGTCGATTTTCTTGTATATACACATTTAGCAATTGATATCGAAATGCTTCATATCATTAGTTTAACATATTTAAGTTAATAAACCTTTAACGCACAGAAGTCTACATAAAGCCTTAACGGTATAACTGCAGTGCATTTAAAAGAATTCCGTAATCTTATATTTAGGTACAAAGTCGATTTTCTTGTATCTACATATTTAGCAATCGATATCGAAATGCTTCAAATCATAAGTTTAACATATTTAAGTTAATTATTCCCCTCTATCTTACTGAAGTCTACATAAAGCCTTAACGGCATAACGGCAGTGCATTTAGAAGAATTCCGTAATGCTATAATTTTATATTTAGGTATAAAGTCGATTTTCTTGTATTTACACATTTAGCAATCGATATCGAAATGCTTCAAACCACTAGTTTAACATATTTAGGTTAGTTAACCTTCTTTAACTTATTGAAGTTGATATAAAGCCATGGCGGCATAACGGCAGTGCATTTAGAAGAAATTCGTATTCTTATATGTAGGTATTAATTCGATTTTCTTGTATATACACATTAAGCAATCGATAACGAGATGCTTCAAATCGATAGTTTAACATATTTAAGGTGATTAACCTTCTTTATCTTACTGAAGTTTACATAAAGCCATAACGGTTTGACGGCAGTGCATTTAGAAGAATTTCGTAATCTTATATTTAGGTATAAAGTCGATGTTGTTGTATATATAGATTAGCAATCGATATCGAGATGCTTCAACTCATGAGTTTAACATATTTAAGTTAATAAACCTTCTTTAACGATCTGAAGTTCTCATATAGCCATGGCGGCATAGCGGCACTGCATGAAAAGAATTCCGTAATCTTATATATAGGTATAAAATTGATTTTCTTGTTTATACTCATTTTGCTATCGATATCGAAATGCTTCAAATCATTAGTTTAATATATTAAGTTAATAAACATTTTTTAGCATACTGAAGTCTACATAAAGCCTTAACGGTATAATGGCAGTGCATTTAGAAGAATTCCGTAATGTTATAATTTTATATTTAGGTATAAAGTCGATTTTCTTGTATTTACACATTTAGCAATCGATATCGAAATGCTTCAAATCATTAGTTTAACATATTTAAGTTAATTATTCCCCTCTATCTTACTGAAGTCTACATAAAGCCTTAACGGCATAACGGCAGTGCGTTTAGAAGAATTCCGTTATCTTATATTTAGGTATAAATTCGATTTTCTTGTATATACACATTTAGCAAGCGATATCGAAATGTTTCAAATCATTAGTTTAACATATTTAAGTTAGTTAACCTTCTTTAAATTATTGAAGTTGATATAAATAAAGTCGATTTTCTTGTATATACATATTAAGCTATCGATATCGAAATGCTTCAAATCATTAGTTTAACATATTAAGTTAATAAACATTTTTTAGCTTAAGGAGGTCTACATAAAGCCTTAACGGTATAACGGCAGTGCATTTAGAAGAAATCCGTAATGTTATAATTTTATATTTAGGTATAAAGTCGATTTTGTTGTATTTACACATTTAGCAGTCGATATCGAAATGCTTCAAACCATTAGCTTAACATATTTAAAATAATTAACCTTCTTTATCGTATTGTAGTCGATACAAACCATGGTGGCATAACGACAGTACATTTGGAAGAATTCCGTAATCTTATATTTAGGTATATGTAAAGTCGATTTTCTTGTATATACACATTTAGCATTCGATATCGAAATGCTTCAAATCATCAGTTTTACATTTTCAAGTTATTTATAATAAACCTTCTTTAATACACTGAAGTCTACATAAAGCCTTAACGGTATAACTGCAGTGCATTTAGAAGAATTCCGTAATCTTATATTAAGGTATAAAGTCGATTTTCTTGTATTTACATATTTAGCAATCGATATCGAAATGCTTCAAATCATTAGTTTAACATATTTATGTTAATTAACCAACTTTAACGTATTGAAGGTGAAATAAAGCCATGGCGGCATAACGACAGTAATTTGGATGAATTCCGTAATCTTGTATTTAGGTATAAAGTCGATTTTCTTGTATATATGCATTTAGAAATCGATATCGAAATGCTTCAAATCATTAGTTTAACATATTTAAGTTAATAAAGCTTCTTTAACGCACTGAAGTTAACATAAAGCCATGGCGGCATAACGATAGTGCATGTAGAAGAATTCCGTAATCTTATGTTTAGGTATAAATTCGATTTTGTTGTATATACACATTTAGCAATCGATAACGAGATGCTTCAACTCATTAGTTTAACCTATTTAAGTTAATAAACCTTCTTCAACGATCTGAAGTTGGCTTAAAGCCATGGCGGCATATCGGCAGTGCATTTAGAATAATTCCGTTATCTTATATTTAGGTATAAAGTCGATTTTCTTGTATATACACATTTAGCAATTGATATCGAAATGCTTCAAATCATTAGTTTAACATATTTAAGTTAATAAACCTTTAACGCACAGAAGTCTACATAAAGCCTTAACGGTATAACTGCAGTGCATTTAAAAGAATTCCGTAAACTTATATTTAGGTACAAAGTCGATTTTCTTGTATTTACATATTTAGCAATCGATATCGAAATGCTTGAAATCATAAGTTTAACATATTTAAGTTAATTATTCCCCTCCATCTTACTGAAGTCTACATAAAGCCTTAACGGCATAACGGCATAGCATTTAGAAGAAGAACGTAATGTTATAATTTTATATTTAGGTATAAAGTCGATTTTCTTGTATTTACACATTTAGCAATCGATATCGAAATGCTTCAAACTACTAGTTTAACATATTTAAGTTAGTTAACCTTCTTTAACTTATTGAAGTTGATATAAAGCAATGGCGGCATAACGGCAGTGCATTTAGAAGAAATTCGTAATCTTATATTTAGGTATAAATTCGATTTTCTTGTATATACACATTGAGCAATCGATAACGAGATGCTTCAAATCGATATTTTCACATATTTAAGGTTATTAACCTTCTTTATCTTACTGAAGTTTACATTAAGCCATAACGGTTTAACGGCAGTGCATTTAGAAGAATTTTGTAATCTTATATTTAGGTATAAAGTCGATTTTGTTGTATATATACATTTAGCAATCGATATCGAGATGCTTCAACTCATTAGTTTAACATATTTAAGTCAATAAACCTTCTTTGACGTATTGAAGATGATATAAAGCCATGGCGGCATAACGACAGTACATTTGGAAGAATTCCCTAATCTTATATTTAGGTATAAAGAAGATTTTGTTGTATATATGCATTTAGCAATCGATTTCGAAAATCTTCAAATCATTAGTTTAACATATTTAAGTTAATTAACCTTCTTTAACGAACTGAAGTTGGCATAAAGCTATAGCGGCATAACGGCAGTGCATGTAGAAGCATTCCGTAATCTTATGTTGAGGTATAAAGTCGATTTTCTTGTATATGCACATTTAGCAATCGATATCGAAATGCTTCAAATCATTAGTTTCACATATTTAAGTTAATAAAACCTCTTTAACGAACTGAAGTTGGCATAAAGCCATGGCGGCATAACGGCAGTGCATGTAGAAGAATTCCGTAATCTTATATTTAGGTTAAAGTCTATTTTCATGTATTTACACATTTGGGAATCGATATCGAGATGCTTCAAATAATTACTTTAACATATTTAAGTTAAACAACCTTTTTTAACGTACTGAAATTTATATAAAGCCATAACGGTAGTGTATTTCGATGAATTCCGTAATCTTGTATTTAGGTATAAAGCCGATTTTGTTGTATACACACATTTAGCAATTAATATCGAAATGCTTCAAATCATCAGTTTAACATATTTAAGTTAATAAACCTTTTTTAACGAACTGAAGTTTACATAAAGCCGTTGTGGCATAACGGCAGTGCATTTAGAAGAATTCTGTTATCTTATGTTTCGGTATAAAGTCGATTTTCTTGTATATACACATTTAGCAATCGATATCGAAATGCTTCAAATCATTAGTTTCACATATTTAAGTTAATAAACCTTCTTTAACGAACTGAAGTTTACATAAAACCATTACGGTAGAACGGCAGTGCATTTAAAAGAATTCCGTAATCTTATATTTAGGTATAAAGTCGATTTTCTTGTATATATACATTTAGAAATCGATATCGAAATGCTTCAAATCATTAGTTTAACATATTTAAGTTAACAAACCTACTTTAACGAACTGAAGTTGACATAAAGCCATGGCGGCATAACGGCAGTGCATTTAGAAGAATTCCGTAATCTTATATTTAGGTTAAAGTCTATTTTCATGTATTTACACATTTGGGAATCGATATCGAGATGCTTCAAATAATTACTTTAACATATTTATGTTAAACAACCTTTTTTAACGTACTGAAGTTTATATAAAGCCATAACGGTAGTGTATTTCGATGAATTCCGTAATCTGTATTCTTATGTATAAAGTCGATTTTCTTGTATTTGCATATTTAGCAATCGATATCGAAATGCTTCACATCATTAGTTTAACATATTTTAGTTAATTAACCATCTTTAACGTATTGAAGGTAATATAAACCCATGGCGGCATAACGACAGTAATTTGGAAGAATTCCGTAATCTTATATTTAGGTATAAAATCGATTTTCTTGTATATATGCATTTAGCAATCGATATCGAAATGCTTCAAATCATTAGTTTCAGATATTTAAGTTAATAAAACCTCTTTAACGAACTGAAGTTGGCATAAAGGCATGGCGGCATAACGGCAGTGCATGTAGAAGAATTCCGTAATCTTATATTTAGGTTAAAATCTATTTTCATATATTTACACATTTGGGAATCGATATCGAGATGCTTCAAATAATTACTTTAACATATTTAAGTTAAACAACCATTTTTGACGTACTGAAGTTTATATAAAGCCATTACGGCAGTGTATTTCGATGAATTCTGTAATCTTATATTTATGTATAAAGTCGATTTTCTTGTATTTACATATTTAGCAATCGATATCGAAATGCTTCAAATAATTAGTTTAACATATTTAAGTTAATTAACCATCTTTACCGTATTGACGGTGTTATAAAGCCATGGCGGCATAACGACCGTAATTTGGAAGAATTCCGTAATCTTATATTTAGGTATAAAATCGATTTCCTTGTAGTTTAACATATTTAAGTTAATTAACCCTCTTTATCTTACTGAAGTCTACATAAAGCCTTAACGGCATAACGGCAATGCATTTAGAAGAATTACGTAACGTTATATTTATGTATAAAGTCGATTTTCTTGTATATATACATTTAGCAATCGATATCGAAATGCTTCAAATCATTAGTTTCACATATTTAAGTTAATAAAACTTCTTTAACGAACTGAAGTTTACATAAAACCATTACGGTAGAACGGCAGTGCATGTAGAAGAATTCCGTAATCTTATGTTTAGGTATAAATTCGATTTTGTTGTATATACACATTAAGCAATCGATATCGAGAGGCTTCAATTCATTAGTTTAACATATTTAAGTTAATAAACCTTCTTCAACGAACGGAAGTTGTCATAAAGCCATGGCGGCATAACGGCAGTGCATGTAGAAGAATTCCGTTATCTTATAATTAGGTAAAAAGTCGATTTTCTCGTATCTACATATTTAGCAATCGATATCGAAATGCCTCAAATCATTAGTTTAACATATTTAAGTTAATAAACCTTTAACGCACAGAGGTCTACATAAATCCTAAACGGTATAACTGCAGTGCATATAAAAGAATTCCGTAAACTTATATTTAGGTATAAAGTCGATTTTCTTGTACTTACATATTTAGCAATCGATATCGAAATGCTTCAAATCATTAGTTTAACATATTTAAGTTAACAAACCTACTTTAACGAACTGAAGTTGACATAAAGCCATGGCGGAATAGCGGCAGTGCATTTGGAAGAATTCCGTTATCCTATGTTTAGGTATAAAGTCAGGTTTCTTGTACTAGCACATTTAGCAATCGATATCGAAATGCTTCAAATAATTAGTTTAACATATTTAAGTTAATTAACCCTCTTTATCTTACTGAAGTCTACATAAAGCCTTAACGGTATAACTGCAGTGCACTTAAAAGAATTCCGTTATCTTATATTAAGGTAAAAAGTCGATTTTCTTGTATTTACATATTTAGCAATCGATATCGAAATGCTTCAAATCATTAGTTTAACATATTTAAGTTAACAAACCTACTTTAACGAACTGAAGTTGACATAAAGCCATGGCGGAATAGCGGCAGTGCATTTGGAAGAATTCCGTTATCCTATGTTTAGGTATAAAGTCAGGTTTCTTGTACTAGCACATTTAGCAATCGATATCGAAATGCTTCAAATAGCTGGTTTAACATATTTAAGTTAATAAACCTTCTTTAACGAACTGCAGTTTATACAAAGCCATGGTGGCATAACGACAGTTCATTTGGAAGAATTCCGTAATCTTATATTTAGGTATAAAGTCGATTTTCTTGTATATACATATTTAGCAATCGATATCGAAATGCTTCAAATCATTAGTTTAACATATTAAGTTAATAAACATTTTTTAGCTTAATGAGGTCTACGTAAAGCCTTAACGGTATAACGGCAGTGCATTTAGAAGAAATCCGTAATGTTATAATTTTATATTTAGGTATAAAGTCGATTTTGTTGTATTTACACATTTAGCAATCGATATCGCGATGCTTCAATTCATTAGTTTAACATATTTAAGTTAATAAACCTTCTTCAACGAACGGAAGTGGTCATAAAGCCATGGCGGCATAACGGCAGTGCATGTAGAAGAATTCCGTTATCTTATAATTAGGTAAAAAGTCGATTTTCAAGTATTTACATATTTAGCAATCGATATCGAAATGCCTCAAATCATAAGTTTAACATATTTAAGTTAATAAACCTTTAACGCACAGAGGTCTACATAAAGCCTTAACGGTATAACTGCAGTGCATTTAAAAGAATTCCGTAATCTTATATATAGGTATAAAGTCGATTTTCTTGTATATATACATTTAGAAATCGATATCGAAATGCTTCAAATCATTAGTTTAACATATTTAAGTTAACAAACCTACTTTAACGAACTGAAGTTGACATAAAGCCATGGCGGAATAGCGGCAGTGCATTCGGAAGAATTCCGTAATCTTATATTTAGGTATAAAGTCGATTTTCTTGTATATATGCATTAAGCAATCGATATCGAAATGCCTCAAATCATTAGTTTAACATATTTAAGTTAATAAACCTTTAACGCACAGAGGTCTACATAAAGCCTTAACAGTATAACTGCAGTGCATTTAAAAGAATTCCGTAATCTTATATTTAGGTATAAAGTCGATTTTCTTGTATATATACATTTAGAAATCGATATCGAAATGCTTCAAATCATTAGTTTAACATATTTAAGTTAACAAACCTACTTTAACGAACTGAAGTCTACATAAAGCCTTAACGGCATAACGGCAGTGCACTTAGAAGAATTACGTAACCTTATAATTAGGTATAAAGTCGATTTTCTTGTACATATTCATTAAGCACTCGATATCGAAATACTTTAACATATTTAAGTTAATAAAGCTTCTTTAACGCACTGAAGTTAACATAAAGCCATGGCGGCATAACGGTAGTGCATGTAGAAGAATTCCGTAATCTTATGTTTAGGTATAAATTCGATTTTGTTGTATATACACATTTAGCAATCGATATCGAGATGCTTCAACTCATTAGTTTAACATATTTAAGTTAATAAACCTTCTTCAACGATCTGAAGTTGGCTTAAAGCCATGGCGGCATATCGGCAGTGCATTTAGAAGAATTCCGTTATCTTATATTTAGGTATAAAGTCGATTTTCTTGTACATACACATTTAGCAATTGATATCGAAATGCTTCAAATCATTAGTTTAACATATTTAAGTTAATAAACCTTTAACGCACAGAAGTCTACATAAAGCCTTAACGGTATAACTGCAGTGCATTTAAAAGAATTCCGTAATCTTATATTTAGGTACGGCAGTGCGTTTAGAAGAATTCCGTTATCTTATATTTAGGTATAAATTCGATTTTCTTGTATATACACATTTAGCAATCGATATCGAAATGCTTCAAATCAGTAGTTTAACATATTTAAGTAAATAAAGCTTCTTTGACGCACTGAAGTTAACATAAAGCCATGGCGGCATAACGGCAGTGCATGTAGAAGAATTCCGTTATCATATATTTAGGTATAAAGTCGATTTTCTTGTATATATACATTTAGAAATCGATATCGAAATGTTTCAAATCATTAGTTTAACATATTTAAGTTATTTAACCTTCTTTAACATATTGAAGTTGATATAAAGCCATGGCGGCATAACGGTAGTGCATGTAGAAGAATTCCGTAATCTTATATTCAGGTATAAAGTCGATTTTCTTGTATATACACATTTAGCAATCGATATCGAAATGCTTTAAATCATTAGTTTAACATATTAAGTTAATTATTCCCCTCTATCTTACTGAAGTCTACAAAAAGCCTTAACGGCATAACGGCAGTGCGTTTAGAAGAATTCCGTTATCTTATATTTAGGTATATGTAAAGTCCATTTTCTTGTATATACACATTTAGTAATCGATATCGAAATGCTTCAAATCATTAGTTTAACATATTAAAGTTAATAAACCTTCTTTAACGCACTGAAGTCTACATAAAGCCTTAACGGGATAACTGCAGTGCATTTAGAAGAATTCCGTAATCTTATATTAGGGTATAAAGTCGATTTTCTTGTATATACACATTTAGCAATCGGTATCGAAATGCTTCAAATCATAAGTTTAACATATTTAAGTTAACAAACCTACTTTAACGAACTGAAGTTGACATAAAGCCATGGCGGAATAGCGGCAGTGCATTTGGAAGAATTCCGTTATCCTATGTTTAGGTATAAAGTCAGGTTTCTTGTACTAGCACATTTAGCAATTGATATCGAAATGCTTCAAATCATTAATTTAACATATTTAAGTTAAATTACCTTTTTTAACCTACCGAAGGTGACATAAAGCCTTAACGGTAAAAAGTCGATTTTCTTGTATTTACATATTTAGCAGTCGATATCGAAATGCTTCAAATCATAAGTTTAACATATTTAAGTTAATTATTCCCCTCTATCTTACTGAAGTCTACATAAAGCCTTAACGGCACAACGGCAGTGCATTTAGAAGAATTCCGTTATCTTATATTTAGGTATAAAATCGATTTTCTTGTATATACACATTCAGAAATCGAAACCGAAATGCTTCAAATCATTAGTTTAACATATTTGAGTTAATTAACCCTCTTTATCGATATCGAAATGCTTCAAATCATCAGTTTCACATATTTAAGTTAATAAACCTTCTTTAACGAACTGAAGTTTACAAAACAACCATTACGGTAGAACGGCAGAGCATTTAGAAGAATTCCGTAATCTTATATTTAGGTATAAAATCGATTTTCTTGTATATACACATTTAGCAATCGATACCGAAATGCTTCAAATCATTAGTTTAATATATTTAAGTAAATTAACCTTCTTAATTTTACTAAAGCCATTACGGCAGAACGGCAGTGCATTTAGAATTCCGTTATCTTATATTTAGGTATAAAATCGCTTTTTTTGTATATACACATTTAGCAATCAATATCGAAATGCTTCAAATCATTAGTTTAACATATTTAAGTTAATTAACCATCTTCACCGTATTGAAGGTGATATAAAGCCATGGCGGCATAACGACCGTAATTTGGAAGAATTCCGTAATCTTATATTTAGGTATAAAATCGATTTTCTTGTATATACACATTCAGAAATCGAAACCGAAATGCTTCAAATCATTAGTTTAACATATTTGAGTTAATTAACCCTCTTTATCGATATCGAAATGCTTCAAATCATCAGTTTCACATATTTAAGTTAATAAACCTTCTTTAACGAACTGAAGTTTACATAAAACCATTACGGTAGAACGACAGAGCATTTAGAAGAATTCCGTAATCTTATATTTAGGTATAAAATCGATTTTCTTGTCTATACACATTTAGCAATCGATACCGAAATGCTTCAAATCATTAGTTTAATATATTTAAGTAAATTAACCTTCTTAATTTTACTAAAGCCATTACGGCAGAACGGCAGTGCATTTAGAAGAATTCCGTATTCTTATATTTAGGTATAAAATCGCTTTTTTTGTATATACACATTTAGCAATCAATATCGAAATGCTTCAAATAACTGGTTTAACATATGTATTTAAGTTCTTTAGCCTACTTTGCCTTACTGGCGTTTACATAAAGTCTTATCGGCATGACGACAGTGCATTTAGAAGAATTCCGTATTCTTATATTTAGGTATAAAGTCGATTTTGTTGTATACACACATTTAGCAATTAATATCGAAATGCTTTAAATCATTAGTTTAACATATTTAAGTTAATAAACCTTTTTTAACGAACTGAAGTTTACATAAAGCCATGGTGGCATAACGGCAGTGCATTTAGAAAAATTCTGTTATCATATGTTTAGGTATAGAGTCGATTTTCTTGTATATACACATTTAGCAATCGATATCGAAATGCTTCAAATCATTAGTTTAACATATTTAAGTTAATTCACCCTTTTATCTTACTGAAATCTACATAAAGCCTTAACGGCATAACGGCAGTGCATTTAGAAGAATTACCTAATCTTATTTTTAGGTATAAATTCGATTTTCGTGTATATACACATTTAGCAATCGAAATCGAAATGCTTCAAATTATTAGTTTAACATATTTAAGTTAATAAACCTTTTAACGCACAGAAGTCTACATAAAGCCTTAACGGTATATCTGCAGTGCATTTAAAGAATTCCGTAATCTTATATTTAAGTAATAAGTTAATTAACCCTCTTTATCTTACTGAAGTCTACATAAAGCCCTAACGGCATAACGGCAGTGCATTTAGAAGAACTGCGTAATCTTATATTTAGGTATAAAGCCGATTTTCTTGTATTTACTCATTTAATAATCGATATCGAAATGCTTCAACTTATTAGTTTAACGTATTTAAGTTAATAAACCTTCCTCACAAACTGAAGTTGGCATAAAGCCAATGGCGGCATAACGGCAGTGCATGTAGAAGAATTCCGTTATCTTATATTTAAGTATAAAGTCGATTTTGTTGTATATACACATTTAGCAATCGATATCGAAATGCTTCAAATCATTAAGTTAACATATTTAAGTTAGTAAACCATCTTTAACGTATTGAAGGTGATATAAAGCCATGGCGTCATAACGACAGTACATTTGGAAGAATTCCGTTAACCTATGTTTAGGTATAAAGTCAGGTTTCTTGTGTTAGCACATTAAGCAATGGATATCGAAATGCTTCAAATCATTAGTTTTACATTTTCAAGTTTTTATAATAAACCTTCTTTAACGCACTGAAGTCTACATAAAGCCTTAGCGGTATACCTGCAGTGCATTTAGAAGAATTCCGTAATCTTATATTTAGGTATAAAGTCGATTTTCTTGTATTTACATATTAAGCAATCGATATCGAAATGCTTCAAATCATTAGTTTAACATATTTATTTAATAAACCTTTTAACGCACGAAGTCTACATAAAGCCTTACGGTATACCTGCAGTGCATTTAAAGAATTCCGTAATCTTATATTTAGGTATAAAGTCGATTTTCTTGTATTTACATTTAAAATCGATATCGAAATGCTTAAATCTGTTTAACATATTTAAGTTAACCTACTTTGACTGGGTTTACATAAAGCATGGCATACGCAGTGCATTTAGAAGAATTCCGTATTCTTATATTTAGGTATAAAGTCGATTTTGTTGTATATACACATTTAGCAATTAATATCGAAATGCTTCAAATCATTAGTTTAACATATTTAAGTTAATAAACCTCCTTTAACGAACGGAAGTTTACATAAAGCCATGGTGGCATAACGGCAGTGCATTTAGAAGAATTCTGTTATCTTATGTTTAGGTATAGAGTCAATTTTCTTGTATATACACATTTAGCAATCGATATCGAAATGCTTCAAATCTTTAGTTTAACATATTTAAGTTAATTCACCCTTTTATCTTACTGAAATCTACATAAAGCCTTAACGGCATAACGGCAGTGCACTTAGAAGAATTACCTAATCTTATATTTAGGTATAAATTCGATTTTCATGTATATACACATTTAGCAATCGAAATCGAAATGCTTCAAATTATTAGTTTAACATATTTAAGTTAATAAACCTTTAACGCACAGAAGTCTACATAAAGCCTTAATGGTATATCTGCAGTGCATTTAAAAGAATTCCGTAATCTTATATTTAGGTATAAAGTCGATTTTCTTGTATTTACATATTTAGCAATCGATATCGAAATGCTTCAAATCATTAGTTTAACATATTTAAGTTAATTAACCCTCTTTATCTTACTGAAGTCTACATAAAGCCCTAACGGCATAACGGCAGTGCATTTAGAAGAACTGCGTAATCTTATATTTAGGTATAAAGTCGATTTTCTTGTATTTACTCATTTAGCAATCGATATCGAAATGCTTCAACTTATTAGTTTAACGTATTTAAGTTAATAAACCTTCCTCAACGAACTGAAATTGGCATAAAGCCATGGCGGCATAACGGCAGTGCATGTAGAAGAATTCCGTTATCTTATATTTAAGTATAAAGTCGATTTTGTTGTATATACACATTTAGCAATCGATATCGAAATGCTTCAAATCATTAGGTTAACATATTTAAAATAATACACCATCTTTAACGTATTGAAGGTGACATAAAGCCATGGCGTAATAACGACAGTACATTTGGAAGAATTCCGTTAACCTATGTTTAGGTATAAAGTCAGGTTTCTTGTGTTAGCACATTTAGCAATCGATATCGAAATGCTTCAAATCATTAGTTTTACATTTTCAAGTTTTTTATAATAAACCTTCTTTAACGCACTGAAGTCTACATAAAGCCTTAGCGGTATACCTGCAGTGCATTTAGAAGAATTCCGTAATCTTATATTTAGGTATAAAGTCGATTTTCTTGTATTTACATATTTAGCAATCGATATCGAAATGCTTCAAATCATTAGTTTAACATATTTAAGTTAATAAAGCTTCTTTAACGCACTGAAGTTAACATAAAGCCATAACGGTATAACGGCAGAGCATTTGGAAGAATTCCGTAATCTTATATTTAGGTATAAAGTCAATTTTCTTGTATATACACATTTAGCAATCGATATCGAAATGCTTCAAATCATTAGTTTCACATATTAAAGTTAACAAACCTACTTTAACGCAATGAAGTTGGCATAAAGCCATGGTGGCATAACGGCAGTGCATGTAGAAGAATTCCGTAATCTTATATTTAGGTTAAAGTCTATTTTCATGTATTTACACATTTGGGAATCGATATCGAGATGCTTCAAATAATTACTTTAACATATTTAAGTTAAACAACCTTTTTTATCGTGCTGTAGTTTATATAAAGCCATAACGGCGTGTATTTCGATGAATTCCGTAATCTTATGTTTATGTATAAAGTCGATTTTCCTGTATTTACATATTTAGCAATCGATATCGAAATGCTTCAAATCATTAGTTTAACATATTTTAGTTAATTAACCATCTTTAACGTATTGAAGGTGATATAAAGCCATGGCAGCATAACGACAGTAATTTGGAAGAATTCCGTAATCTTATATTTAGGTATAAAATCGATTTTCTTGTATATATGCATTTAGCAATTGCTTCAAATCATTAGTTTCACATATTTAAGTTAATAAAACCTCTTTAACGAACTGAAGTTGGCATAAAGCCATGGCGGCATAACGGCAGTGCATGTAGAAGAATTCCGTAATCTTATATTTAGGTTAAAGTCTATTTTCATGTATTTACATATTTCGGAATCGATATCGAGATGCTTCAAAAAATTACTTTAACATATTTAAGTTAAACAACCTTTTTTAACGTTCTGAAGTTTATATAAAGCCATAACGGCAGTGTATTGCGATGAATTCCGTAATCTTATATTTATGTATAAAGTCGATTTTCTTGTATTTACATATTTAGCAATCAATATCGAAATGCTTCAAACATTAGTTTAACATATTTAAGTTAATTAACCATCTTTACCGTATTGAAGGTGATATAAAGCCATGGCGGCATAACGACCGTAATTTTGAAGAATTCCGTAATCTTATATTTAGGTATAAAGTCGATTTCCTTGTATATACACATTCAGAAATCGATACCGAAATGCTTCAAATCATTAGTTTAACATATTTAGGTTAATTAACCCTCTTTATCTTACTGAAGTCTACATAAAGCCTTAACGGTATAACGGCAATGCATTTAGAAGAATTACGTAATGTTATATTTATGTATAAAGTCGATTTTCTTGTATATATACATTTAGCAATCGATATCGAAATGCTTCAAATCATTAGTTTCACATATTTAAGTTAATAAACCTTCTTTAACGAACTGAAGTTTACATAAAACCATCACGGTAGAACGGCAGTGCATTTAGAAGAATTCCGTAATCTTATATTTAGGCATAAACTCGATTTTCTTATATATACACATTTAGCAATCGATATCGAAATGCTTCAAATCATTAGTTTAATAAATTAACCTTCTTAATCTTACTAAAGCCATTACGGCAAAACGGCAGTGCATTTAGAATTCCGTTATCTTATATTTAGGTATAAATTCGCTTTTTTTGTATATACAAATTTAGCAATCAATATCGAAATGCTTCAAATAACTGGTTTAACATATGTATTTAAGTTATTTAGCCTACTTTGTCTTACTGGCGTTTACATAAAGCCTTATCGGCATGACGGCAGTGCATTTAGAAGAATTCCGTATTCTTATATTTAGGTATAAAGTCGATTTTGTAGTATACACACATTTAGCAATTAATATCGAAATGCTTCAAATCATTAGTTTAACATATTTAAGTTAATAAAACTTTTTTAACGAACTGAAGTTTACATAAAGCCATGGTGGCATAACGGCAGTGCATTTAGAAGAATTCTGTTATCTTATGTTTAGGTATAAAGTCGATTTTCTTGTATATACACATTTAGAATCGATATCGAAATTCTTCAAATCATTAGTTTAACATATTTAAGTTAATGCACCCTTTTATCTGACTGAAATCTACATAAAGCCTTAAATGCATAACGGCAGTGTATTTAGAAGAATTACCTAATCTTATATTTAGGTATAAATTCGATTTTCTTGTATATACACATTTAGCAATCGAAATCGAAATGCTTCAAATTATTAGTTTAACATAATTAAGTAAATAAACCTTAAACGCACAGAAGTCTACATAAAGCCTTAACGGTATAACTGCAGTGCACTTAAAAGAATTTCGTAATCTTATATTTAGGTATAAAGTTGATTTTCTTGTATTTACATATTTAGCAATCGATATCGAAATGCTTCAAATCATTAGTTTAACATATTTAAGTTAATTAACCCTCTTTATCTTACTGAAGTCTACATAAAGCCTTAACGGCATAACGGCAGTGCATGTAGAAGAATTCCGTAAGCTTATGTTTAGGTATAAAGTCGATTTTCTTGTATATGCATATTTAGCAATCGATATCGAAATGCTTCAACTTATTAGTTTAACATATTTAAGTTAATAAACCTTCTTCAACGAACTGAGGTTGGCATAAAGCCATGGCGGCATAACGGCAGTGCATGTAGAAGAATTCCGTTATCTTATATTTAGGTATAAAGTCGATTTTGTTGTATATACACATTTAGCAATCGATATCGAAATGCTTCAAATCATTAGGTTAACATATTTAAGTTAATACACCATTTTTAACGTATTGAAGGTGATATAAAGCCATGGCGGCATAACGACAGTACATTTGGAAGAATTCCGTTAACCTATGTTTAGGTATAAAATCAGGTTTCTTGTGTTAGCACATTTAGCAATCGATATCGAAATGCTTCAAATCATTAGTTTTACATTTTCAAGTTTTTTAAAATAAAACTTCTTTAACGCACATAAAGCCTTAGCGGTATACCTGCAGTGCATTTAGAAGAATTCCGTAATGTTATATTTAGGTATAAAGTCGATTTTCTTGTATTTACATATTTAGCAATCGATATCGAAATGCTTCAAATCATTAGTTTAACATATTTAAGTTAATAAAGCTTCTTTAACGCACTGAAGTTAACATAAAGCCATAACGGTATAACGGCAATGCATTTGGTAGAATTCCGTAATCTTATATTTAGGTATAAAGTCGATTTCCTTGTATATACACATTAAGCAATCGATATCGCGATGCTTCAATTCATTAGTTTAACATATTTAAGTTAATAAACCTTCTTCAACGAACTGAAGTTGTCATAAAGCCATGGCGGCATAACGGCAGTGCATGTAGAAGAATTCCGTTATCTTATATTTATGTAAAAAGTCGACTTTCTTGTATTTACGTATTTAGCAATCGATATCGAAATGCTTCAAATCATTAGTTTAACATATTTATGTTAATAAACCTTTAGCGCACAGAGGTCTACATAAAGCCTTAACGGTATAACTGCAGTGCATTTAAAAGAATTCCGTAATCCTATATTTAGGTATAAAGTCGATTTTCTTGTATATATACATTTAGAAATCGATATCGAAATGCTTTAAATCATTAGTTTAACATATTTAAGTTAACAAACCTACTTTAACGAACTGAAGTTGACATAAAGCCATGGCGGAATAGCGGCAGTGCATTTGGAAGAATTCCGTAATCTTATATTTAGGTATAAAGTCGATTTTCTTGTATATACACATTTAGCAATCGATATCGAGAAGCTTCAATTCATTAGTTTAACATATTTAAGTTAATAAACCTTCTTCAACGCACTGAAGTTGTCATAAAGCCATGGCGGTATAACGGCAGTGCATGTAGAAGAATTCCCTAATCTTATATTTAGGTATAAAGTCGATTTTCTTGTATTTACATATTTAGCAATCGATACCGAAATGCTTCAATTCAATAGTTTAACATATTTAACATAACGCACTGAAGTTGTCTTAAAGCCATGGCGGCATAACTGCAGTGCATGTAGAAGAATTCCGTAATCTTATATTTAGGTATAAAGTCGATTTTCTTGTATATACACATTTTGCAATCGATATCGAAATGCTTCAAAACATTAGTTTAACATATTTAAGTTAACAAACCTACTTTAACGAACTGAAGTTGACATAAAGCCATGGCGGAATAGCGGCAGTGCATTTGGAAGAATTCCGTTATCCTATGTTTAGGTATAAAGTCAGGTTTCTTGTACTAGCACATTTAGCAATCGATATCGAAATGCTTCAAATCATTAGTTTAACATGTTTAAGTTAAATTACCTTTTTTAACCTACCGAAGGTGACATAAAGCCGTGGCGGCATAACTGCAGTGCATGTAGAAGAATTCCGCAATCTTATATCTAGGTATAAAATTGATTTTCTTGTATATACTCATTTTGTTATCGATATCGAAATGCCTCAAATCATTAGTTTAACATATTTAAGTTAATTAACCTTCTTCAACGCACTGAAGTTGTCATAAAGCCATGGCGGCATAACGGCAGTGCATGTAGAAGAATTCCGTAATCTTATATTTAGGTATAAAGTCGATTTTTTTGTACATACACATTTATCAATCGATATCGAAATGCCTCAAATCATTAGTTTAACATATTTAAGTTAATTAACCCTCTTTATCTTACTGAGGTCTACATAAAGCCTTAACGGCATAACGGCAGTGCATTTAGAAGAATTACGTAACCTTATAATTAGGTATAAAGTCGATTTTCTTGTATATACTCATTTAGCACTCGATATCGAAATACCTCAAATCATTATTTTAACATATTTAAGTTAATAAAGCTTCTTTAACGATCTGAAGTTGGCATATAGCCATGGCGGCATAACGGCAGTGCATGAAAAGAATTCCGTAATCTTATATATAGGTATAAAATTGATTTTCTTGTATATACTCATTTTGCTATCGATATCGAAATGCTTCAAATCATTAGTCTAATATATTAAGTAAATAAACATTTTTTAGCTTACTGAAGTCTACATAAAGCCTTAACGGTATAATGGCAGTGCATTTAGAAGAATTCCGTAATGTTATAATTTTATATTTAGATATAAAGTCGATTTTCTTGTATTTACACATTTAGCAATCGATATCGAAATGCTTCAAACCACTAGTTTAACATATTTAAAATAATTAACCTTCTTTAACGTATTGAAGGTGATAAAAAGCCATGGCGGCATAACGACAGTACATGTGGAAGAATTCCATAATCTTATATTTAGGTATAAATTCGATTTTCTTGTATGTTTACATTTCGCAATCGATATCGAAATGCTTCAGATAACTGGTTTAACATATTTGAGTTAATTAACTTTCTTTATCTTACTGAAGTTTACATAAAGCCATAACGGCATAACGGCAGTATATTTATATGAATTCCGTTATCTTATATGTAGGTATAAAGTCGATTTTTTTGTACATACACATTTAGCAATCGATATCGAAATGCTTCAAATCATTAGTTTAACATATTTAAGTTAATTAACCCTCTTTTTCACACTGAAGTCTACAAAAGCCTTAACGGCATAACGGCAGTGCATTTTGAAGAATTACGTAACCTTATAATTAGGTATAAAGTCGATTTTCTTGTATATACTCATTTAGCACTCGATATCGAAATACTTCTAATCATTAGTTTAACATATGTAAGTTAATAAACCTTCTCTAACGATCTGAAGTTGACATAAAGCCATGGCGGAATAGCGGCAGTGCATTTGGAAGAATTCCGTTATCCTATGTTTAGGTATAAAGTCAGGTTTCTTGTACTAGCACATTTAGCAATCGATATAGAGAAGCTTCAAATCATGAGTTTAACATATTTAAGTTAACAAACCTTCTTCAACGCACTGAAGTTGTCATAAAGCCATTGCGGTATAACGGCAGTGCGTGTAGAAGAATTCCGTAATCTTATATTTAGGTATAAAGTCGATTTTCTTGTATATATGCATTAAGCAATCGATATCGAAATGCTTCAAATCATTAGCTTAACATATTTAAGTTAATAAAGCTTCTTAAACGCACTGAAGTTAACATAAAGCCATGGCGGCATAACGGCAGTGCATGTAGAAAAATTCTGTAATCTTATATTTAGGTATAAAGTCGATTTTCTTGTATATACACATTTAGCAATCGATATCGAGATGCTTCAATTCATTAGTTTAACATATTTAAGTTAATACACCTTCTCTTACGATCTGAAGTTGACATAAAGCCATGGCGGAATAGCGGCAGTGCATTTGGAAGAATTCCGTTATCCTATGTTTAGGTATAAAGTCAGGTTTCTTGTACTAGCACATTTAGCAATCGATATCGAAATGCTTCAAATCATTAGTTTAACATATTTAAGTTAAATTACCTTTTTTAACCTACCGACGGTGACGTAAAGCCATGGCGGCATAACGGCAGTGCATGTAGAAGAATTCCGTAATCTTATATCTAGGTATAGAATCGATTTTCTTGTATATACACATTTATCAATCGATATCGAAATGCTTCAAATCATTAGTTTAACATATTTAAGCTAATTCACCCTCTTTATCTTAATGAAGTCTACATAAAGCCTTAACGGTATAACGGCAGTGCATTTAGAAGAATTACGTAACCTTATAATTAGGTATAAAGTCGATTTTCTTGTATATACTCATTTAGCACTCGATATCGAAATACTTCAAATCATTATTTTAACATATTTAAATTAATAAACCTTCTTCAACGATCTGAAGTTGGCTTAAAGCCATGGCGGCATATCGGCAGTGCATTTAGAAGAATTCCGTTATCTTATATTTAGGTATAAAGTCGATTTTCTTGTATATACACATTTAGCAATTGATATCGAAATGCTTCAACTCATTAGTTAAACATATTTAAGTTAATAAACCTTCTTCAACGATCTGAAGTTGGCTTAAAGCCATGGCGGCATATCGGCAGTGCATTTAGAAGAATTCCGTTATCTTATATTTAGGTATAAATTCGATTTTCTTGTATATACACATTTAGCAAGCGATATCGAAATGTTTTAAATCATTAGTTTAACATATTTAAGTTAGTTAACCTTCTTTAACTTATTGAAGTTGATATAAAGCCATGGCGGCATAACGGCAGTGCATTTAGAAGAAATTCGTAATCTTATATTTAGGTATAAATTCGATTTTCTTGTATATACACATTAAGCAATCGATAACGAAATGCTTCAAATCGATAGTTTAACATATTTAAGGTTATTAACCTTCTTTATCTTACTGAAGTTTACATAAAGCCATAACGGTATAACGGCAGTGAATTTAGAAGAATTCCGTAATCTTATATTTAGGTATAAAGTCGATTTTGTTGTATATATACATTTAGCAATCGATTTTGAGATGCTTCAAATCATTAGTTTAACATATTTAAGTTAATAAACCTTCTCTAACAATCTGAAGTTGGCATATAGCCATGGCGGCATAGCGGCAGTGCATTAAAAGAATTCCGTAATCTTATATATAGGTATAAAATTGATTTTCTTGTATATACTCATTTTGCTACCGATATCGAAATGCTTCAAATCATTAGTTTAATATATTAAGTTAATAAACATTTTTTAGCTTACTGAAGTCTACATAAAGCCATAACGGCATAACGGCAGTATATTTATATGAATTCCGTTGTCTTATATTTAGGTATAAAGTCGATTTTTTTGTACATACACATTTAGCAATCGGTATCGAAATGCTTCAAATCATTAGTTTAACATATTTAAGTTAACAAACCTACTTTAACGAACTGAAGTTGACATAAAGCCTTGGCGGATTAACGGCAGTGCATTTGAAAGAATTCCGTTATCCTATGTTTAGGTATAAAGTCAAATTTCTTGTACTAGCACATTTAGCAATCGATATCGAAATGCTTCAAATCATTAGTTTAACATATTTAAGTTAAATTACCTTCCTTAACCTACCGAAAGTGACATGAAGCCATGGCGGCATAACGGCGGTGCATGTAGAAGAATTCCGTAATTTTATATTTAGGTATAAAATCGATTTGTTGCATAAACACATTTAGCAATCGATATCGAAATGCTTGAGATCATTAGTTTAACATATTTAAGTTAATTAACCTTCTTTATCTTACTGAAGATTACATAAAGCCATAACGGCATAACGGCAGTGCATTTGGAAGAATTCTGTTATCTTATATTTAGGTATATGTAAAGTCGATTTTCTTGTATATACACATTTAGCAATCGATATCGAAATGCTTCAAATCATTAGTTTAACATATTTAAGTTACTTAACCCTCTTTTTCTTACTGAAGTCTGCAAAAGCCTTAACGGCATAACGGCAGTGCATTTAGAAGAATTACGTAATGTTATAATTTTATATTTAGCTATAAGTTCGATTTTCTTGTATATACACATTGAGCAAGCGATATCGAAATGCTTCAAATCCTTAGTTTAACATATTTAAGTTAATTAACCTTCTTTAACGTATTGAAGTTGATAAAGAGCCATCGCGGCATAACGACAGTACATATGGAAGAATTCCGTAGTCTTATATTTAGGTATAAAGTCGATTTTCTTGTATATATGCATTAAGCAATCGATATCGAAATGCTTCAAATAACTGGTTTAACATATTTAAGTTAATAAACCTACTTTAACGAACTGAAGTTAATATAAAGCCATAACGGCATAACGGCAGTGCGTTTGGAAGAATTCCGTAGTCTTATATTTAGGCATAAAGTCGATTTTCTTGTTCATACACATTTTGCAATCGATATCGAAATGATTCAAATAACTGGTTTAGCATATTTAAGTTAATTAACCTTCTTTATCTTACTGAAGTTTACACAAAGCCATAACGGCATAACGGCAGTATATTTATATGAATTCCGTTATCTTATATCAAGGTATAAAGTCGATTTTTTTGTACATACACATTTAGCAATCGATATCGAAATGCTTCAAATCATTAGTTTAACATATTTAAGTTACTTAACTCTCTTTTTCTCACAGAAGTCTGCAAAAGCCTTAGCGGTATAACGGCAGTGCATTTAGAAGAATTCCGTAATGTTATAATTTTATACTTAGGTATAAATTCGATTTTCTTGTATACACACATTTAGCAAGCCATATCGAAATGCTTCAAATCATAAGTACAACATATTTAAGTTAATTAACCTTCTTTAACGTATTGAAGTTGATAAAGAGCCATGGCGGCATAACGACAGTACATTTGGAATAATTCCGTAGCCTTATATTTAGGTATAAAGTCGATTTTCTAGTATATATGCATTAAGCAATCGATATCGAAATGCTTCAAATAACTGGTTTAACATATTTAAGTTAATAAACCTTCTTTAAAGAACTGAAGTTAATATAAAGCCATAACGGCATAACGGCAGTGCGTTTGGAAGAATTCCGTAGTCTTATATTTAGGCATAAAGTCGATTTTCCTGTACATACATATTTTGCAATCGATATCGAAATGATTAAAATAACTGGTTTAGCATATTTAAGTTAATTAACCTTCTTTATCTTATTGAAGTTTACATAAAGCCATAACGGCATAACGGCAGTATATTTATATGAATTCCGTTATCTTATATTTAGGTATAAAGTCGATTTTGTTGTACATACACATTTAGCAATCGATATCGAAATGCTTCAAATCATTAGTTTAACTTATTTAAGTTAATAAACCTCTTTTAACGTATTGAAGTTGATATAAAGCCATGGCGGCATAACGACAGCACATTTGGAAAAATTCCGTAATCTTATATTTAGGTATAAAGTCGATTTTCTTGTATATACACATTTACCTATCGATATCGAAATGCTTCAAATCATTAGTTTAACATATTTAAGTTAATAAACCTTCTCTAACGATCTGAAGTTGACATAAAACCATGGCGGCATAGCGGCAGTGCATGAAAAGAATTCCGTAATCTTATATATAGGTATAAAATTGATTTTCTTGTATATACTCATTTTGCTATCGATATCGAAATGCTTTAAATCATTAGTCTAATATATTAAGTTAATAAACATTTTTTAGCTTACTGAAGTCTACATAAAGCCTTAACAGTATATTGGCAGTGCATTTAGAAGAATTCCGTAATGTTATAATTTTATATTTAGGTATAAAGTCGATTTTCTTGTATTTACACATTTAGCAATCGATATCGAAATGCTTCAAACCACTAGTTTAACATATTTAAAATAATTAACCTTCTTTAACGTATTGATGGTGATAAAACGCCATGGCGGCATAACGACAGTACATGTGGAAGAATTCCGTAATCTTATATTTAGGTATAAATTCGATTTTCTTGTATGTATACATTTCGCAATCGATATCGAAATGCTTCAGATAACTGGTTTAACATATTTGAGTTAATTAACTTTCTTTATCTTACTGAAGTTTACATAAAGCCATAACGGCATAACGGCAGTATATTTATATGAATTCCGTTATCTTATATTTAAGTATAAAGTCGCTTTTTATGTACATACACATTTAGCAATCGATATCGAAATGCTTCAAATCATTAGTTTAACATATTTAAGTTAATTAACCCTCTTTTTCATACTGAAGTCTACAAAAGCCTTAACGGTATAACTGCAGTGCATTTAAAATAATTCCGTAATTTTATATTTAGGTACAAAGTCGATTTTTTTGTATATACTCATTTAGCACTCGATATCGAAATACTTCAAACCATTATTTTAACATATTTAAGTTAATAAAGCTTCTTCAACGATCTGAAGTCTTAAGGCATGTGCAGTGCATTTAGAAGAATTCCGTTATCTTATATTTAGGTATAAAGTCGATTTTCTTGTATATACACATTTAGCAATTGATATCGAAATGCTTTAACTCATTAGTTTAACATATTTAAGTTAATAAGCCT
Organism: Bactrocera correcta; assembly: GCA_027475135.1. Taxonomy (NCBI): domain Eukaryota; kingdom Metazoa; phylum Arthropoda; class Insecta; order Diptera; family Tephritidae; genus Bactrocera; species Bactrocera correcta. Next base: position 40,459 of record JAPZAG010000023.1, on the reverse strand, counting down.
TCTTCAACGATCTGAAGTTGGCTTAAAGCCATGGCGGCATATCGGCAGTGCATTTAGAAGAATTCCGTAGACTTATATTTAGGCTTAAAGTCGATTTTCTTGTACATACACATTTTGCAATCGATATCGAAATGCTTCAAATAACTGGTTTAACATATTTAAGTTAATTAACCTTCTTTAGCTTACTGAAGTTTACGTAAAGCCATAACGGCATAACGGCAGTATATTTATATGAATTCCGTTATCTTATATTTAGGTATAAAGTCGATTTTTTTGTACAAACACATTTAGCAATCGATATCGAAATGCTTCAAATCATTAGTTAAACATTTTTAAGTTACTTAACCCTCTTTTTCTTACTGAAGTCTGCAAAAGCCTTAGCGGCATAACGGCAGTGCATTTAGAAGAATTACGTTATCTTATATTTAGGTATGAATTCGATTTTCTTGTACATACTCATTTAGCAATCGATATCGAAATTCTTCAAATCATTAGTTTAACATATTTAAGTTAATAAACCTTCTTTACCGTATTGAAGGTGATACAAAGCCATGGCGGCATAACGACAGTACATTTGGGACAATTCCATAATCTTATATTTAGGTATAAAGTCGATTTTCTTGTATATACACATTTAGCAATCGATGCCGATATGCTTCACATCATAAGTTTAACGTATTTAAGTTAATTAATCCTTTTTATCTTACTGAAGTCTACATAAAGCCTTAACGGTATAACGGCAGTGCATTTAGAAGAATTCCGTAAGGTTATAATTTTATATTTAGGTGTAAATTCGATTTTCTTTTATTTACACATTTAGCAGTCGATATCGAAATGCTTCAAATAACTGGTTTAACATATTTAAGTTAATAAACCTTCTTTAACGAACTGCAGTTTATACAAAGCCATGGCGGCATAACGACAGTACATTTGGAAGAATTCCGTAATCTTATATTTAGGTATAAAGTCGATTTTCTTGTATATACACATTTAGCAATCGATATCGAAATGCTTCAAATCATAAGTTTAACATATTTAAGTTAATTAACCTTCTTTAACACACTGAAGTCTACATAAAGGCTTAACGGGGATAACGGCAGTGCATTTGGAAGAATTCCGTAGACTTATATTTAGGCTTAAAGTCGATTTTCTTGTACATACACATTTAGCAATCGATATCGAAATGCTTCAAATAACTGGTTTAACATATTAAAGTTAATTAACCTTCTTTATCTTACTGATGTTAACATAAAGCCATAACGGCATAATGGCAGTATATTTATATGAATTCCGTTATCTTATATTTAGGTATAAAGTCGATTTTTTTGTACAAGCACATTTAGCAATCGATATCGAAATGCTTCAAATCATTAGTTAAACATATTTAAGTTACTTAACCCTCTTTTTCTTACTGAAGTCTGCAAAAGCCTAAGCGGCATAACGGCAGTGCATTTAGAAGAATTACGTAATCTTATATTTAGGTATGAATTCGATTTTCTTGAACATACTCATATAGCAATCGATATCGAAATGCTTCAAATCATTAGTTTAACATATTTAAGTTAATAAACCTTCTTTAACGTATTAAAGGTGATACAAAGCATGGCGGCATAACGACAGTACATTTGGAAGAATTCCGTAATCTTATATTTAGGGATAAAATCGATTTTCTTGTACATACACATTTTGCAATCGATATCGAAATGCTTCAAATAACTGGTTTAACATATTTAAGTTAATTAACCTTCTTTATCTTACTGATGTTAACATAAAGCCATAACGGCATAATGGCAGTATATTTATATGAATTCCGTTATCTTATATTTAGGTATAAAGTCGATTTTTTTGTACAAGCACATTTAGCAATCGATATCGAAATGCTTCAAATCATTAGTTTAACATATTTAAGTTAATAAACCTTCTTTAACTCACTGAAGTCTACATTAAGCCTTAACGGCATAACGGCAGTGCATTTAGAAGAATTATGTTATCTTATATTTAGGTATAAATTCGATTTTCTTGTATATACTCATTTAGCAAGCGATATCAAAATGCTTCAAAATATTAGTTTAACTTTTTTAAGTTAATTAACCTTCTTTAACGAATTGAAGTTGACATAAAGCCATGGCGACATAACGACAGTGCATTTGGAAGATTTCCGTAATCTTATATTTAGGTATAAGGTCGATTTTCTTGTATATACATATTTAGCAATCGATGCCGATATGCTTCACATCATAAGTTTAACAGATTTAAGTTAATTAATCCTCTTTATCTTACTGAAGTCTACAAAAGCCTTAACGGCATAACGGCAGTGCATTTGGAAGAGTTCCGTAATCTTATATTTAGGTATAAAGTCGATTTTGTTCAATATACGCATTTAGCAATCGATATCGAAATGCTTCAAATCATTAGTTTAACATATTTAAGTTAATAAACCTTCTTTAACGCACGGAAGTCTACAAAAAGCCTTAACGGTATAACTGCACTGCATTTAGAAGAATTCGGTTATCTTATATTTAGGTATAAATTCGACTTTCTTGTATATACTCATTTAGCAAGCGATATCAAAATGCTTCAAAATATTAGTTTAACTTTTTTAAGTTAATTAACCTTCTTTAACGAATTGAAGTTGACATAAAGCCATGGCGACATAACGACAGTACATTTGGAAGAATTCCGTAATCTTATATTTAGGGATAAAATCGATTTTCTTGTATATACACATTTAGCAATCGATATCGAAATGCTTCAAATCATTAGTTTAACATATTTAAGTTAATAAACCTTCTTTAACTCACTGCAGTCTACATAAAGCCTTAACGGCATAACGGCAGTGCATTTAGAAGAATTATGTTATCTTATATTAAGGTATAAATTCGATTTTCTTGTATATACACATTTAGCAATCGATAATGAATGCTTCAATTCATTAGTTTAACATATTTAAGTTAATAAACTTTCTTTAGCGCACTAAAGTCTACATAAGGCCCTAATGGCATAACGGCAGTGCATTTAGAAGAATTCCATAATGTTATAATTTTATATTTAGGTATAAAGTCGATTTTCTTGTATTTACATATTTAGCAATCGATATCGAAATGCTTCAAACCATTAGCTTATCATATTTAAATAATTAACCTTCTTTACAGAAGCCATAACGGCAGTATATTTGGGTAATTTCCGTAATCTTTTATTTAGGTATAACATCGATTTTCTTGTATATACACATTTAGCAATCGATATCGAAATGCTTCAGCTCATTAGTTTAACATATTTAAGTTAATAAACCTTCTTTAACTTTCATAACTGCAGTGCACGCAGAAGAATTCCATAATCTTATATTTAAGTATAAAGTCGATTTTCTTGTATATACATATTAAGCTATCGATATCGAAATGCTTCAAATCATTAGTTTATCATATTAAGTTAATAAACATTTTTTAGCTTACTGAAGTCTACATAAAGCCTTAACGGTATAACGGCAGTGCATTTATAAGAATTCCGTAATGTTATATTTAGGTATGAAGTCGATTTTCTTTTATATACACATTTAGATATCCATATCGAAATGCTTCAAATCATTAGTTTAACATATTAAGATAATGAACATTTTTTAGCTTACTGAAGTCTACATTAAGCCTAACGGCAGTGCATTTAGAAGAATTCCGTAATGTTATAATTTTATATTTAGGTATAAGTTCGATTTTCTTGTATATACACATTTAGCAAGCGATATCGAAATGCTTCAAATCATTTGTTTAACATACTAAATTAATAAATATTTTTTAGCTTACTAAAGTCTACATAAAGCCTTAACGGTATAACGGCAGTGCATTTAAAAGAATTCCGTAATGTTATATTTAGGTATGAATTCGATTTTCTTTTATATACACATTTAGATATCCATATCGAAATGCTTGAAATCATTAGTTTAACATATTAAGACAATAAACATTTTTTAGCTTACTGGAGTCCACTTTAAGCCTAACGGCAGTGCATTTAGAAGAATTCCGTAATGTTATAATTTTATATTTAGCTATAAGTTCGATTTTCTTGTATATACACATTGAGCAAGCGATATCGAAATGCTTCAAATCCTTAGTTTAACATATTTAAGTTAATTAACCTTCTTTAACGTATTGAAGTTGATAAAGAGCCATGGCGGCATAACGACAGTACATTTGGAAGAATTCCGTAGTATTATATTTAGGTATAAAGTCGATTTTCTTGTATATATGCATTAAGCAATCGATATCGAAATGCTTCAAATAACTGGTTTAACATATTTAATTTAATAAACCTACTTTAACGAACTGAAGTTAATATAAAGCCATAACGGCATAACGGCAGTGCGTTTGGAAGAATTCCGTAGTCTTATATTTAGGCATAAAGTCGATTTTCTTGTACATACACATTTTGCAATCGATATCGAAATGATTCAAATAACTGGTTTAGCATATTTAAGTTAATTAACCTTTTTTATCTTACTGAAGTTTACACAAAGCCATAACGGCATAACGGCAGTATATTTATATGAATTCCGTTATCTTATATTAAGGTATAAAGTCGATTTTTTTGTACATACACATTTAGCAATCGATATCGAAATGCTTCAAATCATTAGTTTAACATATTTAAGTTACTTAACTCTCTTTTTCTCACAGAAGTCTGCAAAAGCCTTAGCGGTATAAGGGCAGTGCATTTAGAAGAATTCCGTAATGTTATAATTTTATACTTAGGTATAAATTCGATTTTCTTGTATACACACATTTAGCAAGCGATATCGAAATGCTTCAAATCATTAGTACAACATATTTAAGTTAATTAACCTTCTTTAACGTATTGAAGTTGATAAAGAGCCATGGCGGCATAACGACAGTACATTTGGAATAATTCCGTAGCCTTATATTTAGGTATAAAGTCGATTTTCTTGTATATATGCATTAAGCAATCGATATCGAAATGCTTCAAATAACTGGTTTAACATATTTAAGTTAATAAACCTTCTTTAAAGAACTGAAGTTAATGTAAAGCCATAACGGCATAACGGCAGTGCGTTTGGAAGAATTCCGTAGTCTTATATATAGGCATAAAGTCGATTTACCTGTACATACACATTTTGCAATCGATATCGAAATGATTAAAATAACTGGTTTAGCATATTTAAGTTAATTAACCTTCTTTATCTTATTGAAGTTTACATAAAGCCATAACGGCATAACGGCAGTATATTTATATGAATTCCGTTATCTTATATTTAGGTATAAAGTCGATTTTGTTGTACATACACATTTAGCAATCGATATCGAAATGCTTCAAATCATTAGTTTAACTTATTTAAGTTAATAAACCTCTTTTAACGTATTGAAGTTGATATAAAGCCATGGCGGCATAACGACAGCACATTTGGAAAAATTCCGTATTCTTATATTTAGATATAAAGTCGATTTTCTTGTATATACACATTTACCTATCGATATCGAAATGCTTCAAATCATTAGTTTAACATATTTAAGTTAATAAACCTTCTCTAACGATCTGAAGTTGACATAAAGCCATGGCGGCATGGCGGCAGTGCATGAAAAGAATTCCGTAATCTTATATATAGGTATAAAATTGATTTTCTTGTATATACTCATTTTGCTATCGATATCGAAATGCTTCAAATCATTAGTCTAATATATTAAGTTAATAAACATTTTTTAGCTTACTGAAGTCTACATAAAGCCTTAACGGTATATTGGCAGTGCATTTAGAAGAATTCCGTAATGTTATAATTTTATATTTAGGTATAAAGTCGATTTTCTTGTATTTACACATTTAGCAATCGATATCGAAATGCTTCAAACCACTAGTTTAACATATTTAAAATAATTAACCTTCTTTAACGTATTGAAGGTGATAAAACGCCATGGCGGCATAACGACAGTACATGTGGAAGAATTCCGTAATCTTATATTTAGGTATAAATTCGATTTTCTTGTATGTATACATTTCGCAATCGATATCGAAATGCTTCAGATAACTGGTTTAACATATTTGAGTTAATTAACTTTCTTTATCTTACTGAAGTTTACATAAAGCCATAACGGCATAACGGCAGTATATTTATATGAATTCCGTTATCTTATATTTAGGTATAAAGTCGATTTTTATGTACATACACATTTAGCAATCGATATCGAAATGCTTCAAATCATTAGTTTAACATATTTAAGTTAATTAACCCTCTTTTTCATACTGAAGTCTACAAAAGCCTTAACGGTATAACTGCAGTGCATTTAAAATAATTCCGTAATTTTATATTTAGGTACAAAGTCGATTTTTTTGTATATACTCATTTAGCACTCGATATCGAAATACTTCAAACCATTATTTTAACATATTTAAGTTAATAAAGCTTCTTCAACGATCTGAAGTTGGCTTAAAGCAATGGCGGCATGTCGGCAGTGCATTTAGAAGAATTCCGTTATCTTATATTTAGGTATAAAGTCGATTTTTTTGTATATACACATTTAGCAATTGATATCGAAATGCTTTAACTCATTAGTTTAACATATTTAAGTTAATAAGCCTTCTTCAACGATCTGAAGTTGGCTTAAAGCCATGGCGGCATATCGGCAGTGCATTTAGAAGAATTCCGTTATCTTATATTTAGGTATAAAGTCGATTTTCTTGTATATACACATTTAGCAATTGATATCGAAATGCTTTAACTCATTAGTTTAACATATTTAAGTTAATAAGCCTTCTTCAACGATCTGAAGTTGGCTTAAAGCCATGGCGGCATATCGGCAGTGCATTTAGAAGAATTCCGTTATCTTATATTTAGGTGTAAATTCGATTTTCTTGTATATACACATTTAGCAAGCGATATCGAAATGTTTTAAATCATTAGTTTAACATATTTAAGTTAGTTAACCTTCTTTAACTTATTGAAGTTGATATAAAGCCATGGCGGCATAACGGCAGTGCATTTAAAAGAAATTCGTAATCTTATATTTAGGTATAAATTCGATTTTCTTGTATGTACACATTAAGCAATCGATAACGAAATGCTTCAAATCGATAGTTTAACATATTTAAGTTAACAAACCTACTTTAACGAACTAAAGTTGACATAAAGCCATGGCGGATTAACGGCAGTGCATTTGGAAGAATTCCGTTATCCTATGTTTAGGTATAAAGTCAAATTTCTTGTACTAGCACATTTAGCAATCGATATCGAAATGCTTCAAATCATTAGTTTAACATATTTAAGTTAAATTACCTTCTTTAACCTAAAGAAAGTGACATGAAGCCATGGCTGCATAACGGCGGTGCATTTAGAAGAAATCCGTAATGTTATAATTTTATATTTAGGTATAAAGTCGATTTTGTTGTATTTACACATTAAGCAGTCGATATCGAAATGCTTCAAACCATTAGTTTAACATATTTAAAATAATTAACCTTCTTTATCGTATTGTAGTTGATACAAACCATGGCGGCATAACGACAGTACATTTGGAAGAATTCCGTAATCTTATATTTAGGTATATGTGAAGTCGATTTTCTTGTATATACACATTTACCATTCGATATCGAAATGCTTCAAATCATTAGTTTTACATTTTCAAGTTATTTATAATAAACCTTCTTTAACACACTGAAGTCTACATAAAGCCTTAACGGTATAACTGCAGTGCATTTAGAAGAATTCCGTAATCTTATATTAAGGTATAAAGTCGATTTTCTTGTATTTACATATTTAGCAATCGATATCGAAATGCTTCAAATCATTAGTTTAACATATTAAAGTTAATAAGCCTTTTTTAACGCACTGAAGTTAACATAAAGCCTTGGCGGTATAACTGCCGTGCATTTAGGAGAATTCCGTAATCTTATATTAAGGTATAAAGTTGATTTTCTCGTATCTACATATTTATCAATCGATATCGAAATGCTTCAAATCATTAGTTTAACATATTTAAGTTAACAAACCTTCTTTAACGAACTGAAGTTGACATAAAGCCATGGCGGATTAACGGCAGTGCATTTGGAAGAATTCTGTTATCCTATGTTCAGGTATAAAGTCAAGTTTCTTGTATTTACATATTTATCAATCGATATCGAATTGCTTCAAATCATTAGTTTAACATATTTAAGTTAAATTACCTTCGTTAACCTACCGAAGGTGACATGAAGCCATGGCGGCATATCGGCAGTGCATTTAGAAGAATTCCGTAATCTTATATCTAGGTATAAAATCGATTTTCTTGTATATACTCATTTAGCAATCGATATCGAAATGCTTAAAAATATTAGTTTAACATATTTAAGTTAATTAACCCTATTTTTCATACTGAAGTCTACAAAAGCCTTAACGGCATAACGGCAGTGCATTTAGAAGAAATCCGTAATCTTATATTTAGGTATGAATTCGATTTTCTTGTACATACTCATTTAGCAATCGATATCGAAATGCTTCATATCATTAGTTTAACATATTTAAGTTAATTAACCCTATTTATCTTCCTGAAGTCTACATCAAGCCTTAACGGCATAACGGCAGTGCATTTAGAAGAATTACGTAATTTTATATTTAGGAATAATCTTATATTTAGATATAAAGTCGATATATATCGAAATGTTTCAAATCATTATTTTAATATATTTAAGTTAATAAACCTTCTTTAACGCACTGAAGTTAACATAAAGCCATGGCGGTATAACGGCAGTGCATGTAGAAGAATTCCGTAATCTTATGTTTAGGTATAAACTCGATTTTGTTGTATATACCCATTTAGCAATCGATATCGAGATGCTTCAACTCATTAGTTTAACATATTTAAGTTAATAAACTTTCTTCAAAGAACTGATGTTGGCATAAAATCATGGCGGCATAACGGCAGTGCATGTAGAAGAATTCCGTTATCTTATATTTAGGTATAAAGTCGATTTTCTTGTATATACACATTTAACAATCGATATCGAAATGCTTCAAATCATTAGTTTAACATATTTAAGTTAATTAACCTTCTTTATCTTACTGAAGATTACATAAAGCCATAACGGCATAACGGAAAAGGGTGCATTTCGAATAATTCCGTAGATTTAAATATTTAGGCTTAAAGTCGATTTTCTTGTACATACACATTTTGCAATCGATATCGAAATGCTTCAAATAACTGGTTTAACATATTTAAGTTAATTAACCTTCTTTATCTTACTGAAGTTTACGTAAAGCCATAACGGAAAAGGGTATATTTATATGAATTCCGTTATCTTATATTTAGGTATAAAGTCGATTTTTTTGTAAAATACACATTTAGCAATCGATATCGAAATGCTTCAAATCATTAGTTAAACATATTTTAGTTACTTAACCCTCTTTTTCTTACTGAAGTCTGCAAAACCCTTTAAAGCGGCATAACGGCAGTGCATTTAGAAGAATTACGTAATCTTATATTTAGGTATGAATTCGATTTTCTTGTACATACTCATTTAGCAATCGATATCGAAATTCTTCAAATCATTAGTTTAACATATTTAAGTTAATAAACCTTCTTTTTCTTATTGAAGTCTGATAAAAGCCTTGACGGCATAACGGCAGTGCATTTGGGACAATTCCGTAATCTTATGTTTAGGTATAAAGTCGATTTTCTTGTATATACACATTTAGCATCGATCGAATATGCTTCAAATCATTAGTTTAACATATTTAAGTTACTTAACCCTCTTTTTCTTACTGAAGTCTGCAAAAGCCTTAACGGCATAACGGCAGTGCATTTAGAAGAATTACGTTATCTTATATTTAGGTATAATTCGATTTTCTTGTAATACTCATTTAGCAATCGATATCGAAATGCTTCAAATAACTGGTTTAACATATTTAAGTTAATTAACCTTCTTTATCTTACTGAAGATTACATAAAGCCATAACGGCATAACGGCAGTGCATTTGGAAGAATTCCGTAGACTTATATTTAGGCTTAAAGTCGATTTTCTTGTACATACACATTTTGCAATCGATATCGAAATGCTTCAAATAACTGGTTTAACATATTTAAGTTAATTAACCCTATTTATCTTCCTGAAGTCTACATCAAGCCTTAACGGCATAACGGCAGTGCATTTAGAAGAATTCCGTAATCTTATATTTAGATATAAAGTCGATATATATCGAAATGTTTCAAATCATTAGTTTAACATATTTAAGTTAATAAACCTTCTTTACCGTATTGAAGTTAACATAAAGCCATGGCGGTATAACGGCAGTGCATGTAGAAGAATTCCGTAATCTTATGTTTAGGTATAAACTCGATTTTGTTGTATATACCCATTTAGCAATCGATATCGAGATGCTTCAACTCATTAGTTTAACATATTTAAGTTAATAAACTTTCTTCAAAGAACTGATGTTGGCATAAAATCATGGCGGCATAACGGCAGTGCATGTAGAAGAATTCCGTTATCTTATATTTAGGTATAAAGTCGATTTTCTTGTATATACACATTTAACAATCGATATCGAAATGCTTCAAATCATTAGTTTAACATATTTAAGTTAATTAACCTTCTCTATCTTACTGAAGATTACATAAAGCCATAACGGCATAACGGCATAACGGCAGTGCATTTCGAATAATTCCGTAGACTTAAATTTAGGCTTAAAGTCGATTTTCTTGTACATACACATTTTGCAATCGATATCGAAATGCTTCAAATAACTGGTTTAACATATTTAAGTTAATTAACCTTCTTTAGCTTACTGAAGTTTACGTAAAGCCATAACGGCAGTATATTTATATGAATTCCGTTATCTTATATTAAGGTATAAAGTCGATTTTTTTGTACAAACACATTTAGCAATCGATATCGAAATGCTTCAAATCATTTGTTAAACATATTTTAGTAACTTAACCCTCTTTTTCTTACTGAAGTCTGCAAAAGCCTTAGCGGCATAACGGCAGTGCATTTAGAAGAATTACGTAATCTTATATTTAGGTATGAATTCGATTTTCTTGTACATACTCATTTAGCAATCGATATCGAAATTCATCAAATCATTAGTTTAACATATTTAAGTTAATAAACCTTCTTTACCGTATTGAAGGTGATACAAAGCCATGACGGCATAACGACAGTACATTTGGGACAATTCCATAATCTTATATTTAGGTATAAAGTCGATTTTCTTGTATATACACATTTAGCAATCGATGCCAATATGCTTCACATCATAAGTTTAACGTATTTAAGTTAATTAATCCTTTTTATCTTACTGAAGTCTACAAAAGCCTTAACGGCATAACGGCAGTGCATTTGGAAGAGTTCCGTAATCCTATATTTAGGTATAAAGTCGATTTTGTTCAATATACGCATTTAGCAATCGATATCGAAATGCTTCAAATCATTAGTTTAACTTATTTAAGTTAATAAACCTCTTTTAACGTATTGAAGTTGATATAAAGCCATGGCGGCATAACGACAGCACATTTGGAAAAATTCCGTAATCTTATATTTAGGTATAAAGTCGATTTTCTTGTATATACACATTTACCTATCGATATCAAAATGCTTCAAAATATTAGTTTAACTTTTTTAAGTTAATTAACCTTCTTTAACGAATTGAAGTTGACATAAAGCCATGGCGACATAACGACAGTACATTTGGAAGAATTCCGTAATCTTATATTTAGGTATAAAGTCGATTTTCTTGTATATGCACATTTAGCAATCGATATCGAAATGCTTCAAATCATTAGCTTAACATATTTAAGTTAATAAACCTTCTTTAACTCACTGAAGTCTACATAAAGCCTTAACGGCATAACGGCAGTGCATTTAGAAGAATTATGTTATCTTATATTTAGGTATAAATTCGATTTTCTTATATATACACATTTAGCAATCGATATCGAAATGCTTCAAATCATTAGTTTAACATATTTAAGTTAATAAACCTTCTTTAGCGCACTAAAGTCTACATAAGGCCCTAATGGCATAACGGCAGTGCATTTAGAAGAATTCCATAATGTTATAATTTTATATTTAGGTATAAAGTCGATTTTCTTGTATTTACATATTTAGCAATCGATATCGAAATGCTTCAAACCATTAGCTTATCATATTTAAATAATTAACCTTCTTTACAGAAGCCATAACGGCAGTATATTTGGGTAATTTCCGTAATCTTTTATTTAGGTATAAAATCGATTTTCTTGTATATACACATTTAGCAATCGATATCGAAATGCTTCAGCTCATTAGTTTAACATATTTAAGTTAATAAACCTTCTTCAACTTTCATAACTGCAGTGCACGCAGAAGAATTCTATAATCTTATATTTAGGTATAAAGTCGATTTTCTTGTATATACATATTTAGTTATCGATATCGAAATGCTTCAAATCATTAGTTTAACATATTAAGTTAATAAACATTTTTTAGCTTACTGAAGTCTACATAAAGCCTTAACGGTATAACGGCAGTGCATTTAGAAGAATTCCGTAAGGTTATAATTTTATATTTAGGTGTAAATTCGATTTTCTTTTATTTACACATTTAGCAGTCGATATCGAAATGCTTCAAATAACTGGTTTAACATATTTAAGTTAATAAACCTTCTTTAACGAACTGCAGTTTATACAAAGCCATGGCGACATAACGACAGTACATTTGGAAGAATTCCGTAATCTTATATTTAGGTATAAAGTCGATTTTCTTGTATATACACATTTAGCAATCGATATCGAAATGCTTCAAATCATTAGTTTAACATATTTAAGTTAATAAACCTTCTTTAACACACTGAAGTCTACATAAAGCCTTAACGGTATAACAGCATTGCATTTAGAAGAATTCCGTTATCTTATATTAAGGTATAAATTCGTTTTTCTTGTATATATTCATTTAGCAAGCGATATCAAAATGCTGCAAACCATTAGTTTAACATATTTAAAATAATAAACCTTCTTTAACGTATTGAAGTTGGTACAAAGCCTTGGCGGAATAATGACAGCACGTTTGGAAGAATTCCGTAATCTTTAAGTTAGGTGTATAGTCGATTTTCTTGTATATACACATTTAGCAATCGATATCGAAATGCTTCAAATCATTAGTTTAACATATTTAAGTTAATAAACCTTCTTTAACGAACTGAAGTTAATATAAAGCCATAACGGCATAACGGCAGTGCGTTTGGAAGAATTCCGTAGTCTTATATTTAGGCATAAAGTCGATTTTCTTGTACATACACATTTTGCAATCGATATCGAAATGATTCAAATAACTGGTTTAGCATATTTTAGTTAATTAACCTTCTTTAACGAACTGAAGATGACATAAAGCCATGGCGGATTAACGGCAGTGCATTTGGAAGAATTCCGTTATCCTATGTTTAGGTATAAAGACGATTTTCTTGTATATACTCATTTAGCAATAGATATCGAAATGCTTCAAAACATTAGTTTAACATATTTAAGTTAATTAACCCTCTTTGTCATACTGAAGTCTACAAAAGCCTTAACGGCATAACGGCAGTGCATGTAGAAGAATTCCGTTATCTTTTATTCAGGTATAAAGTCGATTTTCTTGTATATACACATTTAGCAATCGATATCGAAATGCTTCACATCATTAGTTTAACAGATTTAAGTAAATTTATCCTCTTTATCTTACTGAAGTCTACAAAAGCCTTAGCGGCATAACGGCAGTGCATTTGGAAGAGTTCCGTTATCTTTTATTCAGGTATAAAGTCGATTTTCTTGTATATACACATTTAGCAATCGATATCGAAATGCTTCAAATCATTAGTTTAACATATTTAAGTTAACAAACCTTCTTTAACGAACTGAAGTTGACATAAAGCCATGGCGGATTAACGGCAGTGCATTTGGAAGAATTCCGTAATCCTATATTTAGGTATGAAGTCGATTTTCTTTTATATACACATTTAGATATCCATATCGAAATGCTTGAAATCATTAGTTTAACATATTAAGTTAATAAACATTTTTTAGCTTACTGAAGTCTGCATAAAGGCTTAGCGGTATAACGGCAGTGCATTTAAAAGAATTCCGTAATGTTATAATTTTATATTTAGGTATAAAGTCGATTTTGTTGTATTTACACATTTAGCAGTCGATATCGAAATGCTTCAAACCGTTATTTTAACATATTTAAAATATCTAAACTTCTTTAACGAACTGAAGTTAATATAAAGCCATAACGGCATAACGGCAGTGCATTTGGAAGAACTCCGTAGTCTTATACTTAGGCATAAAGTCGATTTCCTTGTACATACACATTTTGCAATCGATATCGAAATGCTTCAAATAACTGGTTTAGCATATTTAAGTTAATTAACCTTCTTTATCTTACTGAAGTTTACATAAAGCCGTAACGGCATAACGGCAGAATATTTATATGAATTCCGTTAGCTTATATTTAGGTATAAAGTCGATTTTTTTGTACATAAACATTTAGCAATCGTTATCGAAATGCTTCCAATCATTAGTTAAACATATTAAGGTTACTTAACCCTCTTTTTCTTACTGAAGTCTGCAAAAGCCTTAGCGGTATAACGGCAGTGCATTTAGAAGAATTCCGTAATGTTATAATTTTATATTTAGGTATAAATTCGATTTTCTTGTATATACACTTTTAGCAAGCGATATCGAAATCCTTCAAACCATTAGTTTAACATATTTAAAATAATTAACCTTCTTTATCGTATTGTAGTTGATACAAACCATGGCGGCATAACGACAGTACATTTGGAAGAATTCCGTAATCTTATATTTAGGTATATGTGAAGTCGATTTTCTTGTATATACACATTTACCATTCGATATCGAAATGCTTCAAATCATTAGTTTTACATTTTCAAGTTATTTATAATAAACCTTCTTTAACACACTGAAGTCTACATAAAGCCTTAACGGTATAACTGCAGTGCATTTAGAAGAATTCCGTAATCTTGTATTAAGGTATAAAGTCGATTTTCTTGTATTTACATATTTAGCAATCGATATCGAAATGCTTCAAATCATTAGTTTAACATATTAAAGTTAATAAGCCTTTTTTAACGCACTGAAGTTAACATAAACCCTTTGGCGGTATAACTGCCGTGCATTTAGGAGAATTCCGTAATCTTATATTAAGGTATAAAGTTGATTTTCTCGTATCTACATATTTATCAATCGATATCGAAATGCTTCAAATCATTAGTTTAACATATTTAAGTTAACAAACCTTCTTTAACGAACTGAAGTTGACATAAAGCCATGGCGGATTAACGGCAGTGCATTTGGAAGAATTCTCTTATCCTATGTTCAGGTATAAAGTCAAGTTTCTTGTATTTACATATTTATCAATCGATATCGAATTGCTTCAAATCATTAGTTTAACATATTTAAGTTAAATTACCTTCGTTAACCTACCGAAGGTGACATGAAGCCATGGCGGCATATCGGCAGTGCATTTAGAAGAATTCCGTAATCTTATATCTAGGTATAAAATCGTTTTTCTTGTATATACTCTTTTAGCAATCGATATCGAAATGCTTAAAAATATTAGTTTAACATATTTAAGTTAATTAACCCTATTTTTCATACTGAAGTCTACAAAAGCCTTAACGGCATAACGGCAGTGCATTTAGAAGAAATCCGTAATCTTATATTTGGGTATGAATTCGATTTTCTTGTACATACTCATTTAGCAATCGATATCGAAATGCTTCATATCATTAGTTTAACATATTTAAGTTAATTAACCCTATTTATCTTCCTGAAGTCTACATCAAGCCTTAACGGCATAACGGCAGTGCATTTAGAAGAATTACGTAATTTTATATTTAGGAATAATCTTATATTTAGATATAAAGTCGATATATATCGAAATGTTTCAAATCATTATTTTAACATATTTAATTTAAAAAACCCTTCTTTAACGCACTGAAGTTAACATAAAGCCATGGCGGTATAACGGCAGCGCATGTAGAAGAATTCCGTAATCTTAAGTTTAGGTATAAATTCGATTTTGTTGTATATACCCATTTAGCAATCGATATCGAGATGCTTCAACTCATTAGTTTAACATATTTAAGTTAATAAACTTTCTTCAAAGAACTGAAGTTGGCATAAAATCATGGCGGCATAACGGCAGTGCATGTAGAAGAATTCCGTTATCTTATATTTAGGTATAAAGTCGATTTTGTTCAATATACACATTTAACAATCGATATCGAAATGCTTCAAATCATTAGTTTAACATATTTAAGTTAATTAACATTTTTTATCTTACTGAAGATTACATAAAGCCATAAGGGCATAACGGCAGTGCATTTGGAAGAATTCCGTAGACTTATATTTAGGCTTAAAGTCGATTTGCTTGTACATACACATTTTGCAATCGATATCGAATTGCTTCAAATAACTGGTTTAACATATTTAAGTTAATTAACCTTCTTTATCTTACTGAAGTTTACATAAAGCCATAACGGCATAACGGCAGTATATTTATATGAATTCCGTTATCTTATATTTAGGTATAAAGTCGATTTTTTTGTACATACACATTTAGCAATCGATATCGAAATGCTTCAAATCATTAGTTAAACATATTTAAGTTACTTAACCCTCTTTTTCTTACTGAAGTCTGCAAAAGCCTTAACGGCATAACGGCAGTGCATTTAGAAGAATTACGTAATCTTATATTTAGGTATGAATTCGATTTTCTTGTACATACTCATTTAGCAATCGATATCGAAATGCTTCAAATCATTAGTTAAACATATTTAAGTTACTTAACCCTCTTTTTCTTACTGAAGCCTGCAAAAGCCTTAACGGCATAACGGCAGTGCATGTAGAAGAATTCCGTAATCTTATGTTTAGGTAAAAAGTCGATTTTCTTGTATATACACATTTAGCTATCGATATCGAAATGCCTCAAATCATTAGTTTAACATATTTAAGTTACTTAACCCTCTTTTTCTTACTGAAGTCTGCAAAAGCCTTAACGGCATAACGGCAGTGCATTTAGAAGAATTACGTTATCTTATATTTAGGTATGAATTCGATTTTCTTGTACATACTCATTTAGCAATCGATATCGAAATGCTTCAAATAACTGGTTTAACATATTTAAGTTAATTAACCTTCTTTATCTTACTGAAGATTACATAAAGCCATAACGGCATAACGGCAGTGCATTTGGAAAAATTTCCGTAGACTTATATTTGGGTTTAAAAGTCGATTTTCTTGTACATACACATTTTGCAATCGATATCGAAATGCTTAAAATAACTGGTTTAACATATTTAAGTTAATTAACCCTATTTATCTTCCTGAAGTCTACATCAAGCCTTAACGGCATAACGGCAGTGCATTTAGAAGAATTCCGTAATCTTATATTTAGATATAAAGTCGATATATATCAAAATGTTTCAAATCATTTTTTTAAACATATTTAAGTTAATAAACCTTCTTTAACGCACTGAAGTTAACATAAAGCCATGGCGGTATAACGGCAGTGCATGTAGAAGAATTCCGTAATCTTATGTTTAGGTATAAACTCGATTTTGTTGTATATACCCATTTAGCAATCGATATCGAGATGCTTCAACTCATTAGTTTAACATATTTAAGTTAATAAACTTTCTTCAAAGAACTGATGTTGGCATAAAATCATGGCGGCATAACGGCAGTGCATGTAGAAGAATTCCGTTATCTTATATTTAGGTATAAAGTCGATTTTCTTGTATATACACATTTAACAATCGATATCGAAATGCTTCAAATCATTAGTTTAACATATTTAAGTTAATTAACCTTCTCTATCTTACTGAAGATTACATAAAGCCATAACGGCATAACGGCATTGCATTTCGAATAATTCCGTAGACTTAAATTTAGGCTTAAAGTCGATTTTCTTGTACATACACATTTTGCAATCGATATCGAAATGCTTCAAATAACTGGTTTAACATATTTAAGTTAATTAACCTTCTTTAGCTTACTGAAGTTTACGTAAAGCCATAACGGCATAACGGCAGTATATTTATATGAATTCCGTTATCTTATATTAAGGTATAAAGTCGATTTTTTTGTACAAACACATTTAGCAATCGATATCGAAATGCTTCAAATCATTAGTTAAACATATTTAAGTTACTTAACCCTCTTTTTCTTACTGAAGTCTGCAAAAGCCTTAGCGGCATAACGGCAGTGCATTTAGAAGAATTACGTAATCTTATATTTAGGTATGAATTCGATTTTCTTGTACATACTCATTTAGCAATCGATATCGAAATTCTTCAAATCATTAGTTTAACATATTTAAGTTAATAAACCTTCTTTACCGTATTGAAGGTGATACAAAGCCATGACGGCATAACGACAGTACATTTGGGACAATTCCATAATCTTATATTTAGGTATAAAGTCGATTTTCTTGTATATACACATTTAGCAATCGATGCCAATATGCTTCACATCATAATTTTAACGTATTTAAGTTAATTAATCCTTTTTATCTTACTGAAGTCTACAAAAGCCTTAACGGCATAACGGCAGTGCATTTGGAAGAGTTCCGTAATCTTATATTTAGGTATAAAGTCGATTTTGTTCAATATACGCATTTAGCAATCGATATCGAAATGCTTCAAATCATTAGTTTAACTTATTTAAGTTAATAAACCTCTTTTAACGTATTGAAGTTGATATAAAGCCATGGCGGCATAACGACAGCACATTTGGAAAAATTCCGTAATCTTATATTTAGGTATAAAGTCGATTTTCTTGTATATACACATTTACCTATCGATATCAAAATGCTTCAAAATATTAGTTTAACTTTTTTAAGTTAATTAACCTTCTTTAACGAATTGAAGTTGACATAAAGCCATGGCGACATAACGACAGTACATTTGGAAGAATTCCGTAATCTTATATTTAGGTATAAAGTCGATTTTCTTGTATATGCACATTTAGCAATCGATATCGAAATGCTTCAAATCATTAGCTTAACATATTTAAGTTAATAAACCTTCTTTAACTCACTGAAGTCTACATAAAGCCTTAACGGCATAACGGCAGTGCATTTAGAAGAATTATGTTATCTTATATTTAGGTATAAATTCGATTTTCTTATATATACACATTTAGCAATCGATATCGAAATGCTTCAAATCATTAGTTTAACATATTTAAGTTAATTAACCTTCTTTATCTTACTGAAGTTTACATAAAGCCATAACGGCATAACGGCAGTATATTTATATGAATTCCGTTATCTTATATTTAGGTATAAAGTCGATTTTCTTGTACATACACATTTTGCAATCGATATCGAAATGCTTCAAATAACTGGTTTAACATATTTAAGTTAATTAACCTTCTTTAGCTTACTGAAGTTTACGTAAAGCCATAACGGCATAACGGCAGTATATTTATATGAATTCCGTTATCTTATATTAAGGTATAAAGTCGATTTTTTTGTACAAACACATTTAGCAATCGATATCGAAATGCTTCAAATCATTAGTTAAACATATTTAAGTTACTTAACCCTCTTTTTCTTACTGAAGTCTGCAAAAGCCTTAGCGGCATAACGGCAGTGCCTTTGGAAGAGTTCCGTAATCTTATATTTAGGTATAAAGTCGATTTTGTTCAATATACGCATTTAGCAATCGATATCGAAATGCTTCAAATCATTAGTTTAACTTATTTAAGTTAATAAACCTCTTTTAACGTATTGAAGTTGATATAAAGCCATGGCGGCATAACGACAGCACATTTGGAAAAATTCCGTAATCTTATATTTAGGTGTAAATTCGATTTTCTTTTATTTACACATTTAGCAGTCGATATCGAAATGCTTCAAATAACTGGTTTAACATATTTAAGTTAATAAACCTTCTTTAACGAACTGCAGTTTATACAAAGCCATGGCGACATAACGACAGTACATTTGGAAGAATTCCGTAATCTTATATTTAGGTATAAAGTCGATTTTCTTGTATATACACATTTAGCAATCGATATCGAAATGCTTCAAATCATTAGTTTAACATATTTAAGTTAATAAACCTTCTATAACACACTGAAGTCTACATAAAGCCTTAACGGTATAACAGCATTGCATTTAGAAGAATTCCGTTATCTTATATTAAGCTATAAATTCGTTTTTCTTGTATATATTCTTTTAGCAAGCGATATCAAAATGCTGCAAACCATTAGTTTAACATATTTAAAATAATAAACCTTCTTTAACGTATTGAAGTTGGTACAAAGCCTTGGCGGAATAATGACAGCACGTTTGGAAGAATTCCGTAATCTTTAAGTTAGGTGTATAGTCGATTTTCTTGTATATACACATTTAGCAATCGATATCGAAATGCTTCAAATCATTAGTTTAACATATTTAAGTTAATAAACCTTCTTTAACGAACTGAAGTTAATATAAAGCCATAACGGCATAACGGCAGTGCGTTTGGAAGAATTCCGTAGTCTTATATTTAGGCATAAAGTCGATTTTCTTGTACATACACATTTTGCAATCGATATCGAAATGATTCAAATAACTGGTTTAGCATATTTAAGTTAACTAACCTTCTTTAACGAACTGAAGATGACATAAAGCCATGGCGGATTAACGGCAGTGCATTTGGAAGAATTCCGTTATCCTATGTTTAGGTATAAAGACGATTTTCTTGTATATACTCATTTAGCAATAGATATCGAAATGCTTCAAAACATTAGTTTAACATATTTAAGTTAATTAACCCTCTTTGTCATACTGAAGTCTACAAAAGCCTTAACGGCATAACGGCAGTGCATGTAGAAGAATTCCGTTATCTTTTATTCAGGTATAAAGTCGATTTTCTTGTATATACACATTTAGCAATCGATATCGAAATGCTTCACATCATTAGTTTAACAGATTTAAGTAAATTTATCCTCTTTATCTTACTGAAGTCTACAAAAGCCTTAGCGGCATAACGGCAGTGCATTTGGAAGAGTTCCGTTATCTTTTATTCAGGTATAAAGTCGATTTTCTTGTATATACACATTTAGCAATCGATATCGAAATGCTTCAAATCATTAGTTTAACATATTTAAGTTAACAAACCTTCTTTAACGAACTGAAGTTGACATAAAGCCATGGCGGATTAACGGCAGTGCATTTGGAAGAATTCCGTAATCCTATATTTAGGTATGAAGTCGATTTTCTTTTATATACACATTTAGATATCCATATCGAAATGCTTGAAATCATTAGTTTAACATATTAAGTTAATAAACATTTTTTAGCTTACTGAAGTCTGCATAAAGGCTTAGCGGTATAACGGCAGTGCATTTAAAAGAATTCCGTAATGTTATAATTTTATATTTAGGTATAAAGTCGATTTTGTTGTATTTACACATTTAGCAGTCGATATCGAAATGCTTCAAACCGTTATTTTAACATATTTAAAATAACTAACCTTCTTTAACGAACTGAAGTTAATATAAAGCCATAACGGCATAACGGCAGTGCGTTTGGAAGAATTCCGTAGTCTTATATTTAGGCATAAAGTCGATTTTCTTGTACATACACATTTTGCAATCGATATCGAAATGATTCAAATAACTGGTTTAGCATATTTAAGTTAATTAACCTTCTTTATCTTACTGAAGTTTACATAAAGCCATAACGGCATAACGGCAGTATATTTATATGAATTCCGTTATCTTATATTTAGGTATAAAGTCGATTTTGTTGTACATACACATTTAGCAATCGATATCGAAATACTTCAAATAACTGGTTTAACATATTTAAGTTAATTAACCCTCTTTATTTTACTGAAGTCTACAAACGCCTTAACGGCATAACGGTAATAGCGTTTAGAAGAATTCCGTAATTTTATATTTAGGTATAAAATCGATTTGTTGTATATACACATCGAGCAATCGATATCGAAATGCTTCAAATCATTAGTTTAACATATTTAAGTTAGTTAACCCTATTTATCTTCCTAAAGTCTACATCAAGTCTTAACGGCATAACGGCAGTGCATTTAGAAGAATTACGTAATCTTATATTTAGGTATAATCTTATATTTAGATATAGAGTCGATATATATATCGAAATGTTTCAAATCATTATTTTAACATATTTAAGTTAATAAACCTTCTTTATCGCACCGAAGTTAACATAAAGCCATGGCGGTATAACGGCAGGGCATATAGAAGAATTCCGTAGTCTTATGTTTAGGTATAAATTCGATTTTGTTGTATATACCCATATAGCAATCGATATCGAGATGCTTCAACTCATTAGGTTAACATATTTAAGTGAATAAACTTTCTTCATAGAACTGAAGTTGGCATAAAATCATGGCGGCATAACGGCAGTGCATTTGGAAGAACTCCGTAGTCTTATACTTAGGCATAAAGTCGATTTCCTTGTACATACACATTTTGCAATCGATATCGAAATGCTTCAAATAACTGGTTTAGCATATTTAAGTTAATTAACCTTCTTTATCTTACTGAAGTTTACATAAAGCCATAACGGCATAACGGCAGAATATTTATATGAATTCCGTTAGCTTATATTTAGGTATAAAGTCGATTTTTTTGTACATAAACATTTAGCAATCGTTATCGAAATGCTTCCAATCATTAGTTAAACATATTAAGGTTACTTAACCCTCTTTTTCTTACTGAAGTCTGCAAAAGCCTTAGCGGTATAACGGCAGTGCATTTAGAAGAATTCCGTTATGTTATAAATTTATATTTAGGTATAAATTCGATTTTCTTGTATATACACTTTTAGCAAGCGATATCGAAATGATTCAAATCATTAGTATAACATATTTAAGTTAATTAACCTTCTTTAACGTATTGAAGTTGATAAAGAGCCATGGCGGCATAACGACAGTACATTTGGAAGAATTCCGTAGTCTTATATTTAGGTATAAAGTCGATTTTCTTGTATATATGCATAAAGCAATCGATATCGAAATGCTTCAAATAACTGGTTTAACATATTTAAGTTAATAAAACTTCTTTAACGAACTTAAGTTAATATAAAGCCATAACGGCACAACGGCAGTGCGTTTGGAAGAATTCCGTAGTCTTATATTTAGGCATAAAGTCGATTTTCTTGTACATGCACATTTTGCAATCGATTTCGAAATGATTTAAACAACTGGCTTAGCATATTAAAGTTAATTAACCTTCTTTATCTTACTGAAGTTTACATAAAGCCATAACGGCATAACGGCAGTATATTTATATGAATTCCGTTATCTTATATTTAGGTATAAAGTCGATTTTGTTGTACATACACATTTAGCAATAGATATCGAAATGCTTCAAAACATTTGTTTAACATATTTAAGTTAATTAACCCTCTTTTTCATACTGAAGTCTACAAAAGCCTTAACGGCATAACGGCAGTGCATGTAGAATAATTCCGTTATCTTTTATTCAGGTATAAAGTCGACATTGTTGTACATACACATTTAGCAATCGATATCGAAATGCTTCAAATCATTAGTTTTACATTTTCAAGTTATTTATAATAAACCTTCTTCAACGCACTGAAGTTTACATAAAGCCTTAACGGTATAACTGCAGTGCATTTAGAAGAATTACGTAATCTTATATTTAGGTACAAAGTCGATTTTCTTGTATTTACATATTTAGCAATCGATATCGAAATGCTTCAAATCATAAGTTTAACATATTTAAGTTAATCATTCCCCTCTATCTTACTGAAGTCTACATAAAGCCTTAACGGCATAACGGCAGTGCGTTTAGAATAACTCCGTTATCTTATATTTAGGTATAAATTCGATTTTCTTTTATATACACATTTTAGCAATCGATATCGAAATGCTTCAAATCATTAGTTTAACACATTTAAGTTAATTAACCTTCTTTATCTTACTGATGTTTACATACAGCCATAACGGCGTAACGGCATAACGGCAGTGCATTTGGAAGAACTCCGTAGTCTTATATTTAGGCGTAAAGTCGATTTTCTTGTACATACACATTTTGCAATCGATATCGAAATGCTTTCAAATCATTAGTTTAACATATTTAAGTTAATTAACCTTCTTTATCTTACTGAAGTTTACATAAAGCCATACGGCATAACGGCAGTATATTTATATGATTTCCGTTAGCTTATATTTAGGTATAAAGTCGATTTTTTGTACATACACGTTTAGCAATCGTTATCGAAAAGCTTCACATTCATTAGTTAACATATAAAGGTTACTTAACCCTCTTTTTCTTACTGAAGTCTGCAAAAGCCTTAACGGCATAACGGCAGTGCATTTAGAAGAATTACGTAATCTTATATTTAGGTATGAAATTCGATTTTCTTGTACATACTCATTTAGCAATCGATATCGAAATGCCTTCAAATCATTAGTTTAACATATTTAAGTTAATTAGGCTTCTTTAACGCACTGAAGTTAACATAAAGCCATGGTATAAAGGCAGTGTATGTAGAAGAATTCCGTAATCTTATGTTTAGGTATAAATTCGATTTTGCTGTATATACACATTTAGCTATCGCTATCGAAATGCTTCAAATCATTAGTTTAACATATTAAGTTAATAAACATTTTTTAGCTTATTGAGGTCTACATAAAGCCTTAACGGTATAACGGCAGTGCATTTAGAAGAAATCCGTAATGTTATAATTTTATATTTAGGTATGAAGTCGATTTTGTTGTATTTACACAGTTAGCAGTCGATATCGAAAAGCTTCAAACCATTAGTTTAACATATTTAAAATAATTAACCTTCTTTAACGTATTGTAGTTGATACAAACCATGGCGGCATAACGACAGTACATTTGGAAGAATTCCGTAATCTTATATTTAGGTATATGTAAAGTCGATTTTCTTGTATATACACATTTAGTAATCGATATCGAAATGCTTCAAATCATTAGTTTAACATATTTAAGTGAATTAACCATCTGTAACGTATTGAAGGTGAAATAAAGCCCTGGCGCATAACGACAGTAATTTGGAAGAATTCCGTAATCTTATATTTAGGTATAAAGTCGATTTTCTTGTATATATGCCATTTAGAAATCTATATCGAAATGCTTCAAATCATTAGTTTAACATATTTAAGTTAATTAACCCTATTTATCTTCCTGAAGTCTACATCAAGCCTTAACGGCATAACGGCAGTGCATTTAGAAGAATTACGTAATCTTTTATTTAGGTATAATCTTATATTTAGATATAAAGTCGATATATATATCGAAATGTTTCAAATCATTATTTTAACATATTAAAGTTAATAAACCTTCTTTACACTGAAGTCTACATATAGCCTTAATGGTATAACTGCAGTGCATTTAGAAGGATTCCGTAATCTTATATTAAGGTATAAAGTCGATTTTCTTGTATTTACATATTTAGCAATCGATATCGAAATGCTTCAACTCATTGGTTTAACATATTTAAGTTAATAAACTTTCTCGAAGAACTGAAGTTGGCATAAAATCATGGCGGGATAACGGCAGTGCATGTAGAAGAATTCCGTTATCTTATAATTAGGTATAAAGTCGATTTTCTTGTATATACACAATTAGTAATCGATATCGAAATGCTTCAAGTCATTAGTTTACATATTTATTAAGTTAATTATCCTTATTTTTCTTACTGAAGTTTACATAAAGCCATTACGGTATAACGGCAGTGCATTTGGAAGAATACCGTAATCTTATATTTAGGAATAAAGTCGATTTTTTGTATATACACATTAGCAATCGATATCGAGATGGTTCAACTCATTAGTTTAACATATTTAAGTTAATATACCTTCTTTAATGATCAGAAGTTTGCATATAGCCATGCTGGCATAAACGGCAGTGCATGTAGAAGAATTCCGTTATCTTGTATTTAGGTATAAGTCGATTTTCTTGTATATACACATTTAGCTATCGATATCGAAATGCTTCAAATCATTAGTTTATCATATTTAAGTTAATAAACCTTCTTGAACGCACTGAAGTCTACATAAAGCCTTAACGGTATAACTGCAGTGCAGTTACAAGAATTCCGTAATCTTATATTTAGGTATAAAGTCGATTTTCTTGTATTACATATTTAGCAATCGATATCGAAATGCTTCAAATCATTACTTTAACATATTTAAGTTAACAAACCTTCTTTAACGAACTAAAGTTGACATAAAGCCATGGCGGATTAACGGCAATGCATTTGGAAGAATTCCGTTATCCTATGTTTATGTATAAAGTCAAGTTTCTTGTACTAGCACATTTAGCAATCGATATCGAAATGCTTCAAATCATTAGTTTAACATATTTAAGTTAAATTACCTTCTTTGACCTACCGAAGGTGACATGAAGCCATGGCGGCATAACGGCAGTGCAGTTAGAAGAATTCCATAATCTTATATTTAGGTATAAAATTCGATTTTCTTGTATATACTCATTTAGCAATCGATATCGAAATGCTCAAAACTATTAGTTTAACATATTTAAGTTAAATAACCCTCTTTTTCATACTGAAGTCTACAAAAGCCTTAACGGCATAACGGCAGTGCATGTAGAAGAATTCCGTTATCTTTTATTTAGGTATAAAATCGATATTGTTGTACATACACATATAGCAATCTATATCGAAATGCTTTAAATCATTAGTTTTACATTTTCAAGTTATTTATAATAAACCTTCTTTAACGCACTGAAGTCTACATAAAGCCTTAACGGTATAACTGCAGTGCATTTAGAAGAATTCCGTAATCTTATATTAAGGTATAAGTCGATTTCTTGTATTTTACATATTTAGCAATCTATATCGAAATGCTTCAACTCATTAGTTTAACATATTTAAGTTAACAAACTTTCTTCGAAGAACTGAAGTTGGCATAAAATCATGGCGGCATAACGGCAGTGCATGTAGAAGAATTCCGTTATCTTTTATTTAAGTATAAAGTCGATTTTCTTGTATATACACATTTAGTAATCGATATCGAAATGCTTCAAATCATTAGTTTAACATACTTAAGTTAATTATCCTTATTTTTCTTACTGAAGTTTACATAAAGCCATAACGGTATAACTGCAGTGCATTTGGAAGAATTCCGTAATCTTATATTTAGGAATAAAGTCGATTTTTTGTATATACACATTTAGCAATCGATATCGAGATGTTTCAACTCATTAGTTTAACATATTTAAGTTAATATTACCTTCTTTAATGATCAGAAGTTTGCATATAGCCATGATGGCATAACGGCAGTGCATGTAGAAGAATTCCGTTATCTTATATTTAGGTATAAAGTCGATTTTCTTGTATATACACATTTAGCTATCGATATCGAAATGCTTCAAATTCATTAGTTTATCATATTTAAGTTAAAAAACCTTCTTGAACGCACTGAAGTCTACATAAAGCCTTAACGGTAAACCTGCAGTGCATTTAGAAGAATTCCGTAATCTTATATTAAGGTATAAAGTCGATTTTCCTTGTATTTTCATATTTAGCAATCGATATCGAAATGCTTCAAATCATTAGTTTAACATATTTAAGTTAACAAACCTTCTTTAACGAACTGAAGTTGACATAAAGCCATGGCGGATTAACGGCAATGCATTTGAAGAATTCCGTTATCCTATGTTTATGTATAAAGTCAAGTTTTTTGTACTAGCACATTTAGCTATCGATATCGAAATGCTTCAAAATATCAGTATAACATATTTAAGTTAATTAACCCTCTTTTTCATACAGAAGACTACAAAAGCCTTAACGGCATAACGGCAGTGCATGTAGAAGAATTCCGTTATCTTTTATTTAGGTATAAAGTCGATTTTCTTGTATATACATATTTGGCAAGCGATATCGAAATGCTTCAAATCATTAGTTTAACATATTTAAGTTACTTAACCTTCTTTAACGTATTGCAGTTGATATAAAGCCATAACGGCAGTGCATTTGGAAGAATTCCGTAATCTTATATTTAGGTATGAAGTCGATTTTCTTTTATATACACATTTAGATATCATATCAAGTTATTTATAATAAACCTTCTTTAACACACTGAAGTCTACATAAAGCCTTAACGGTATAACTGCAGTGCATTTAGAAGAATTCCGTAATCTTATATTAAGATAAAAAGTCGATTTTCTTGTATTTACATATTTAGGCAATCGATATCGAAATGCTTCAAATCATTAGTTTTACACATTTAAGTTAATTAACCTTCTTTATCTTACTGAAGTTTACATAAAGCCATAAACGCATAACGGCATAACGACAGTGCATTTGGAAGAACTCCGTAGTCTTATATTTAGGCGTAAAGTCGATTTTCTTGTACATACACATTTTGCAATCGATATCGAAATGCTTCAAATCATTAGTTTAACATATTTAAGTTAATTAACCTTCTTTATCTTACTGAAGTTTACATAAAGCCATAACGGCATAACGGCAGTATATTTATATGAATTCCGTTAGCTTATATTTAGGTATAAAGTCGATTTTTTGTACATACACGTTTAGCAATCGTTATCGAAATGCTTCAAATCATTAGTTAAACATATTAAGGTTACTTAACCCTCTTTTTCTTACTGAGTCTGCAAAAGCCTTAACGGCATAACGGCAGTGCATTTAGAAGAATTACGTAATCTTATATTTAGGTATGAATTCGATTTTCTTGTACATACTCATTTAGCAATCGATATCGAAATGCCTCAAATCATTAGTTTAACATATTTAAGTTAATTAGGCTTCTTTAACGCACTGAAGTTAACATAAAGCCATGGCGGTATAAAGGCAGTGTATGTAGAAGAATTCCGTAAACTTATGTTTAGGTATAAATTCGTTTTTTTTGTATATACACATTTAGCTATCGATATCGAAATGCTTCAAATCGTTAGTTTAACATATAAGTTAATAACATTTTTTAGCTTATTGAGGTCTACATTAAGCCTTAACGGTATAACGGCAGTGCATTTAGAAGAAATCCGTATGTTATAATTTTATATTTAGGTATGAAGTCGATTTTGTTGTATTTACACATTTAGCAGTCGATATCGAAAAGCTTCAAACAATTAGTTTAACATATTTAAAATAATTAACCTTCTTTAACGTATTGTAGTTGATACAAACCATGGCGGCATAACGACAGTACATTTGGAAGAATTCCGTAATCTTATATTTAGGTATATGTAAAGTCGATTTTCTTGTATATACACATTTAGTAATCGATATCGAAATGCTTCAAATCATTAGTTTAAACATATTTAAGTGAATTAACCATCTGTAACGTATTGAAGGTGAAATAAAGCCCTGGCGGCATAACGACAGTAATTTGGAAGAATTCCGTAATCTTATATTAGGTATAAAGTCGATTTTCTTGTATATATGCATTTAGAAATCTATATCGAAATGCTTCAAATCATTAGTTTAACATATTTAAGTTAATTAACCCTATTTATCTTCCTGAAGTCTACATCAAGCCTTAACGGCATAACGGCAGTGCATTTAGAAGAATTACGTAATCTTTTTTTTAGGTATAATCTTATATTTAGATATAAAGTCGATATATATATCGAAATGTTTCAAATCATTAGTTTAACATATTAAAGTTAATAAACCTTCTTTAACGCACTGAAGTCTACATAAAGCCTTAACGGTATAACTGCAGTGCATTTAGAAGAACTCCGTAATCTTATATTAAGGTATAAAGTCGATTTTCTTGTATTTACATATTTAGCAATCGATATCGAAATGCTTCAACTCATTAGTTTAACATATTTAAGTTAATAAACTTTCTTCGAAGAACTGAAGTTGGCATAAAATCATGGCGGCATAACGGCAGTGCATGTAGAAGAATTCCGTCATCTTATAATTAGGTATAAAGTCGTATTTTCTTGTATATACACATTTAGTAATCGATATCGAAATGCTTCAAGTCACTAGTTTAACATATTTAAGTTAATTATCCTTATTTTTCTTACTGAAGTTTACATAAAGCCATTACGGTATAACGGCAGTGCATTTGGAAGAATTCCGTAATCTTATATTTAGGAATAAAGTGAATTTTTTGTATATACAAATTTAGCAATCGATATCGAGATGGTTCAACTCATTAGTTTAACATATTTAAATTAATATACCTTCTTTAATGATCAGAAGTTTGCATATAGCCATGATGGCATAACGGCAGTGCATTTAGAAGAATTCCGTATTCTTATATTTAGGTATAAAGTCGATTTTCTTGTATTTACATATTTAGCAATCGATATCGAAATGCTTCAAATCATTAGTTTAACATATTAAGTTAATAAACCTTCTTAAACGCACTGAAGTCTACATAAAGCCTTAACGGTATAACTGCAGTGCATTTAGAAGAATTCCGTAATCTTATATTAAGGTATAAAGTCGATTTTCTTGTATATACATATTTAGCAATCGATATCGAAATGCTTCAACTTATTAGTTTAACATATTTAAGTTAATAAACTTTCTTCGAAGAACTGAAGTTGGCATAAAATCATGGCGGCATAACGGCAGTGCATGTAGAAGAATTCCGTTATCTTATATTTAAGTATAAAGTCGATTTTCTTGTATATACACATTTAGTTTCGATATCGAAATGCTTCAGATCATTAGTTTAACATACTTAAGTTAATTATCCTTATTTTTCTTACTGAAGTTTACATAAAGCCATAACGTATAACCGGCAGTGCATTTGGAAGAATTTCCGTAATCTTATATTTAGGAATAAAGTCGATTTTTTGTATATACACATTTAGCAATCGATATCGAGATGTTTCAACTCATTAGTTTAACATATTTAAGTTAATATACCTTCTTTAATGATCAGAAGTTTGCATATAGCCATGATGGCATAACGGCAGTGCATGTAGAAGAATTCCGTAATCTTATATTTAGGTATAAAGTCGATTTTCTTGTATATACACACTTAGCAATCGATATCGAAATGCTTCAAATCATTAGTTTAACATATTTAAGTTAATAAACCTTCTTGAACGCACTGAAGTCTACATAAAGCCTTAACGGTAAACCTGCAGTGCATTTAGAAGAATTCCGTAATCTTATATTAAGGTATAAAGTCGATTTTCTTGTATTTTCATATTAAGCAATCGATATCGAAATGCTTCAAATCATTAGTTTAACATATTTAAGTTAACAAAACCTTCTTTAACGAACTGAAGTTGACATAAAGCCATGGCGGATTAACGGCAATGCATTTGGAAGAATTCCGTTATCCTATGTTTATGTATAAAGTCAAGTTTTTTTGTACTAGCACATTTAGCAATCGATATCGAAAATGCTTCAAATCATTAGTTTAACATATTTAAGTTAGCAAACCTTCTTTAACGAACTGAAGTTGACATAAAGCCATGGCGGATTAACGGCAATGCATTTGGAGAATTCCGTATCCTATGTTTATGTATAAAGTCAAGTTCTTTGTACTAGCACATTTAGCTATCGATATCGAATTCTTCAAAATGTCAGTATAACATATTTAAGTTAATTAACCCTCTTTTTCATACTGAAGACTACAAAAGCCTTAACGGCATAACGGCAGTGCATGTAGAAGAATTCCGTTATCTTTTATTTAGGTATAAAGTCGATTTTCTTGTATATACATATTTGGCAAGCGATATCGAAATGCTTCAATCATTAGTTTAACATACTTAAGTTACTTAACCTTCTTTAACGTATTGGCAGTTGATATAAAGCCATAACGGCAGTGCATTTGGAAGAATTCCGTAATCTTATATTTAGGTATGAAGTCGATTTTCTTTTAAATACACATTTAGATATCCATATCGAAATGCTTGAAATCATTAGTTTTAACATATTAAGTTAATAAACATTTTTTAGCTTACTGAAGTCTACATAAAGCCTAACGGCAGTGCATTTAGAAGATTTCCGTAATGTTATAATTTATATTTAGGTATAAATTCGATTTTCTTGTATATACATATTTAGCAAGCGATATCGAAATGCTTCAAATCCTTAGTTTAACATATTTAAGTTAATTGACCTTCTTTAACGTATTAAAGTTGATAAAGAGCCATGGCGGCATAACGACAGTACATTTGGAAGAATTCCGTAGTCTTATATTTAGGTATAAAGTCGATTTTCCTTGTATATATGCATTAAGCAATCGATATTGAAATGCTTCAAATAACTGGTTTAACATATTTAAGTTAATAAACCTTCTTTAACGAACTGAAGTTAATATAAAGCCATAACGGCACAACGGCAGTGCGTTTGGAAGTATTCCGTAGTCTTATATTTAGGCATAAAGTCGATTTTCTTGTACATGCACATTTTGCAATCGATATCGAAATGATTTAAATAACTGGCTTGGCATATTAAAGTTAATTAACCTTCTTTATCTTACTGAAGTTACATAAAGCCATAACGGCATAACGGCAGTATATTTATATGAATTCCGTATCTTATACATATTTAGGTATAAAGTCGATTTTGTTGTAATACACATTTAGCAATCGATATCGAAATGCTTCAAATCATTAGTTTAACATATTTAAGTTACTTAACCCTCTTTTTCTTACTGAAGTCTACATTAAGCCTTAGCGGTATAACGGCGGTGCATTTAGAAGAATTCCGTAATGTTATAATTTTATATTTAGGTATAAATTCGATTTTCTTGTATATACACATTTAGCAAGCGATATCGAAATGCTTCAAATCATTAGTATAACATATTTAAGTTTATTAACCTTCTTTAACGTATTGAAGTTGATAAAGAGCCATGGCGGCATAACGACAGTACATTTGGAAGAATTCCGTAGCCTTATCTTTTGGTATAAAGTCGATTTTCTTGTATATATGCATTAAGCAATCGATATCGAAATGATTCAAATAACTGGTTTAGCATATTTAAGTTAATTAACCTTCTTTATCTTACTGAAGTTTACATAAAGCCATAACGGCATAACGGCAGTATATTTATATGAATTCCGATATCTTATATTTAGGCATAAAGTCGATTTTGTTGTACATACACATTAGCAATCGATATCGAAATGCTTCAAATCATTACTTTAACACATATAAAATAATTAACCTTCTTTAACGTATTGAAGGTGATACAAAGCCATGGCGGCATAACGACAGTACATTTGGAACAATTCCGTAATCTTATATTTAGGTATAAAGTCGATTTTCTTGTATATACACATTTAGCAATCGATATCGAAATGCTTCACATCATTAGTTTTAACAGATTTAAGTTAATTAATCCTCTTTATCTTACTGAAGTCTACAAAAGCCTTAGCGGCATAACGGCAGTGCATTTGGAAGAGTTCCGTTATCTTTTATTCAGGTATAAAGTGGATTTTCTTGTATATACACATTTAGCAATCGATATCGAAATGCTTCAAATCATTAGTTTAACATATTTAAGTTAACAACCTTCTTTAGCGAACTGAAGTTGACATAAAGCCATGGCGGATTAACGGCAGTGCATTTGGAAGAATTCCGTTATCCTATGTTTAGGTATAAAGTCAAGTTTCTTGTACTAGCACATTTAGCTATCGATATCGAAATGCTTCAAATCTTTAGTTTAACATATTTAAGTTAAATTACCTTCTCTAACCTACCGATGGTGACATGAAGCCATGGCGGCATAACGGCAGTGCATTTAGAAGAATTCCATAATCTTACTATTTAGGAATAAAGTCGATTTTCTTGTATATACTCACTAAGCAATAGATATCGAAATGCTTCAAAACATTTGTTTAACATATTTAAGTTTAATTAACCCTCTTTTTCATACTGAAGTCTACAAAAGCCTTACGGCATAACGGCAGTGCATGTAGAATAATTCCGTTATCTTTTATTCAGGTATAAAGTCGATATTGTTGTACATACACATTTAGCAATCGATATCGAAATGCTTTAAATCATCAGTTTTACATTTTCAAGTTATTTATAATAAACCTTCTTCAACGCACTGAAGTTTACATAAAGCCTTAACGGTATAACTGCATTACTGCATACTGTGCATTTAGAAGAATTACGTAATCTTATATTTAGGTACAAAGTCGATTTTATTGTATTTTACATATTTAGCAATCGATATCGAAATGCTTCAAATCATAAGTTTAACATATTAAGTTAATTATTCCCCTCTATCTTACTGAAGTCTACATAAAGCCTTAACGGCATAACGGCAGTGCGTTTAGAATAATTCCGTTATCTTATATTTAGGTATAAATTCGATTTCTTTTATATACACATTTAGCAAGCGATATCGAAATGCTTCAAATCATTAGTTTAACATATTAAGTTAATAAACATTTTTTAGCTTAATGAGGTCTACATAAAGCCTTAACGGTATAACAGCAGTGCATTTAGAAGAAATCCGTAATGTTATAATTTTATATTAAGGTATAAAGTCGATTTTGTTGTATTTACACATTTAGCAGTCGATATCGAAATGCTTCAAAACCATTAGTTTAACATATTTAAAATAATTACCTTCTTTAACGTATTGTAGTTGATACAAACCATGGCGGCATAACGACAGTACATTTGGATGAATTCCGTAATCTTATATTTAGGTATATGTAAAGTCGATTTTCTTGTATATACACATTTAGCAATCGATATCGAAATGCTTCAAATCATTAGTTTTACATTTTCAAGTTATTTATAATAAACCTTCTTTAACACACTGAAGTCTACATAAAGCCTTAGCGGGTATAACTGCAGTGCACTTAGAAGAATTCCGTAATCTTATATTAAGATAAAAAGCCGATTTTCTTGTATTTACATATTTAACAATCGATATCGAAATGCTTCAAATCATTAGTTTAACATATTTAAGTTAATTAAACCTTCTTTATCTTACTGCAGTTTACATAAAGCCATAACGCTAACGGCATAACGGCAGTGCATTTGGAAGAACTCCGTAGTCTTATATTTAGGCGTAAAGTCGATTTTCTTGTACATACACATTTTGCAATCGATATCAAAATGCTTCAAATCATTAGTTTAACATATTTAAGTTAATTAACCTTCTTAATCTTACTGAAGTTTACATAAAGCCATAACGGCAATAACGACAGTATATTTATATGAATTCCGTTAGCTTATATTTTAGGTATAAAGTCGTTTTTTTTTTGTACATACACGTTTAGCAATCGATATCGAAATGCTTCAAATCATTATTTTAACCTATTTAAGTTAATGAGGCTTTCTTTAACGCACTGAAGTAAACATAAAGCCATGGCGGTATAAAGGCAGTGTATGTAGAAGAATTCCGTAATCTTATGTTTAGGTATAAATTCGATTTTGTTGTATATACACATTTAGCTATCGATATCGAAATGCTTCAAATCATTAGTTTAACATGTTAAGTTAATAAACAATTTTTAGCTTATTGAGGTCTACATAAAGCCTTAACGGTATAACGGCAGTGCATTTAGAAGAAATCCGTAATGTTATAATTTTATATTTAGGTATGAAGTCGATTTTGTTGTATTTACACATTTAGCAGTCGATATCGAAAAGCTTCAAACCATTAGTTTAACATATTTAAAATAATTAACCTTCTTTAACGTATTGTAGTTGATACAAAACATGGCGGCATAACGACAGTACATTTGGAAGAATTCCGTAATGTTATATTTAGGTATATGTAAAGTCGCTTTTCTTGTATATACACATTTAGTAATCGATATCGAAATGCTTCAAATCATTAGTTTAACATATTTAAGTGAATTAACCATCTGTAACGTATTGAAGGTGAAATAAAGCCCTGGCGGCATAACGACAGTAATTTGGAAGAATTCCGTAATCTTATATTTAGTTATAAAGTCGATTTTCTTGTATATATGCATTTAGAAATCTATATCGAAATGCTTCAAGTCATTAGTTTAACATATTTAAGTTAATTAACCCTATTTATCTTCCTGAAGTCTACATCAAGCCTTAACGGCATAACGGCAGTGCATTTAGAAGAATTACGTAATCTTTTATTTAGGTATAATCTTATATTTAGATATAAAGACCGATATATATATCGAAATGTTTCAAATCATTATTTTAACATATTAAAGTTAATAAACCTTCTTTAACGCACTGAAGTCTACATAAAGCCTTAACGGTATAACTGCAGTGCATTTAGAAGAATTCCGTAATCTATATTAAGGTATAAAGTCGATTTTCTTGTATTTACATATTTAGCAATCGATATCGAAATGCTTCAACTCATTAGTTTAACATATTTAAGTTAATAAACTTTCTTCGAAGAACTGAAGTTGGCATAAATCATGGCGGCATAACGGCAGTGCATGTAGAAGAATTCCGTTATCTTATAATTAGGTATAAAATCGATTTTCCTGTATATACACATTTAGTAATCGATATCGAAATGCTTCAAGTCATTAGTTTAACATATTTAAGTTAATTATCCTTTTTTTTCTTACTGAAGTTTACATAAAGCCATTACGGTATAACGGCAGTGCGTTTGGAAGAATTCCGTAATCTTATATTTAGGAATAAAGTCGATTTTTTGTATATACACATTAAACAATCGATATCGAGATGGTTCAACTCATTAGTTTAACATATTTAAGTTAATCTACCTTCTTTAATGATCAGAAGTTTGCATATAGCCATGATGGCATAACGGCAGTGCATGTAGAAGAATTCCGTTATCTTATATTTAGGTATAAAGTCGATTTTCTTGTATATACACATTTAGCTATCGATATCGAAATGCTTCAAATCATTAGTTTAACATATTTAAGTTGATAAACCTTCTTGAACGCACTGAAGTCTACATAAAGCCTTAACGGTATAACTGCAGTGCATTTAGAAGAAATTCCGTAATCTTATATTAAGGTAGAAAGTACGATTTTCCTTGTATATACATATTTAGCAATCGATATCGAAATGCTTCAAATCATTAGTTTAACATATTTAAGTTAACAAACCTTCTTTAACGAACTGAGGTTGACATAAAGCCATGGCGGATTAAACGGCAATGCATTTGGAAGAATTCCGTTATCCTATGTTTATGTATAAAGTCAAGTTTCTTGTACTAGCACATTTAGCAATCGATATCGAAATGCCTCAAATTATTAGTTTAACATATTTAAGTTAAATTACCTTCATTAACCTACCGAAGGTGACATGGCGGCATAACGGCAGTGCAGTTAGAAGAATTCCATAATCTTATATGTAGGTATAAATTCGATTTTCTTGTATATACTCATTTAGCAATCGATATCGAAATGCTTCAAACTATTAGTTTAACATATTTAAGTTAAATAACCCTCTTTTTCATACTGAAGTCTACAAAAGCCTTAACGGCATAACGGCAGTGCATGTAGAAGAATTCGGTTATCTTTATTTAGGTATAAAGTCGATATTGTTGTACATACACATATAGCAATCTATATCGAAATGCTTTAAATCATTAGTTTTACATTTTCAAGTTATTTTTAATAAACACTTCTTTAACGCACTGAAGTGTACATAAAGCCTTAACGGTATACCTGCAGTGCATTTAAAAGAATTCCTTAATCTTATATTTAGGTACAAAGTCGATTTTATTGTATTTACATATTTAGCAATCGATATCGAAATGCTTCAAATCATAAGTTTAACATATTTAAGTTAATTATTTCCCTCTATCTTACTGAAGTCTACATAAAGCCTTAACGGCATAACGGCAGTGCGTTTAGAAGAATTCCGTTATCCTTATATTTACGCATAAATTCGATTTTCTGTATATACACATTTAGCAAGCGATATCGAAATGTTTCCAATCATTAGTTTAACATATTTAAGTAATAAAGCTTTTTTAACGCACTGAAGTTAACATAAAGCCATGGCGGCATAACGGCAGTGCATGTAGAAGAATTCCGTAATCTTATATTCAGGTATAAAGTCGATTTTCTTGTATATACACATTTAGCTATGAGGTCTGCATAAAGCCTTATCGGTATAACGGCAGTGCATTTAGAAGAAATCCGTAAAGTTATAATTTTATATTTAGGTATAAAGTCGATTTTGTTTTATTTACACATTTAGCAGTCGATATCGAAAAGCTTCAAACCATTAGTTTAACATATTTAAAATAATTAACCTTCTTTAAACGTTTTGTAGTTGATACAAACCATGGCGGCATAACGACAGTACATTTGGAAGAATTCCGTAATCTTATATTTAGGTATATGTAAAGTCGATTTTCTTGTATATACACATTTAGCTATCGATATCGAAATGCTTCAAATCATTAGTTTAACATATTAAGTTAATAAACATTTTTTAGCTTATTGAGGTCTACATAAAGCCCTAACGGTATAACGGCAGTGCATTTAGAAGAAATCCGTAATGTTATAATTTTATATTTAAGTGTAAAGTCGATTTTCTTGTATTTACACACTCAGCCGTCGATATCGAAATGCTTCAAATCATTAGTTTAACATATTTAAGTTAATTATCCCTATTTATCTTCCTGAAGTCTACATCAAGCCTTAACGGCATAACGGCAGTGCATTTAGAAGAATTACGTAATCTTTTATTTAGGTATAATCTTATATTTAGATATAAAGTCGATATATATATCGAAATGTTTCAAATCATTATTTTAACATATTAAAGTTAATAAACCTTCTTTAACGCACTGAAGTCTACATAAAGCCATAACGGTATAACGGCAGTGCATTTGGAAGAATTCCGTAATCTTATATTTAGGAATAAAGTCGAAAGTCGATTTTTTGTATATACACATTTAGCAATCGATATCCGAAATGCTTTAACTTATTAGTTTAACATATTTAAGTTAATAAACCTTCTTTAACTCACTGAAGTCTACATAAAGCCTTAACGGCATAACGGCAGTGCATTTAGAAGTATTTTGTTATCTTTTATTTAGGTATAAAGTCGATTTTCTTGTATATACATATTAAGCAATCGATATCGAAATGCTTCAAATCATTAGTTTAACATATTAAGTTAATAAACATTTTTTAGCTTACTAAAGTCTACATAAAGCATTAACGGTATATCGGCAGTGCATTTAGAAGAATTCCGTAATGTTATAATTTTATATTTAAGTGTAAAGTCGATTTTCTTGTATTTACACACTCAGCCGTCGATATCGAAATGCTTCAAATCATTAGTTTAACATATTAAGTTAATAAACATTTTTTAGCTTACTAAAGTCTACATAAAGCATTAACGGTATATCGGCAGTGCATTTAGAAGAATTCCGTAATGTTATAATTTTATATTTAAGTGTAAAGTCGATTTTCTTGTATTTACACACTCAGCCGTCGATATCGAAATGCTTCAAACCGTTATTTTAACATATTTAAGTTAATTAACCTTCTTTAACGCACTGAAGTCTACATAAAGTGTTAACGGCATAACGGCAGTGTATTTAGGAGAATTCCGTTATCTTATATTTAGGTATAAATTCGATTTTCTTGTATATGCATATTTGGCAAGCGATATCGAAAAGCTTCAAATCATTAGTTTAACATATTTAAGTTAATTAACTTTATTTAACGTATTGAAGTTGATATAAAGCCATAACGGCAGTGCATTTGGAAGAATTCCGTAATCTTATATTTAGGTATAAAGTCTATTTTCTTTTATATACACATTTAGATATCGATACCGAAATGCTTCAAATCATTAGTTTAACATATTAAGTTAATAAACATTCTTTAACTCACTGAAGTCTACATAAAGCCTTAACGTCATAACGGCAGTGCATTTAGAAGGATTCCGTAATGTTATAATTTTATATTTAGGTATAAATTCGATTTTTTTGTATTTGCACATTTAGCAATCGATATCGAAATGCTTCAAATCATTAGTTTAACATATTTAAGTTAATTAAGCTTCTTGAACACACTGAAGTTAACATAAAGCCATGGCGGCATAACGGCAGTGCATTTAAAAGAATTCCGTAGTCTTATATTTAGGTATAAAGTCGATTTTCTTGTATATATGCATTAAGCTTTCGATATCGAAATGCTTCAAATAACTGGCTTAACATATTTAAGTTAATAAAACTTCTTTAACGAACTGAAGTTAATATAAAGCCATAACGGCATAACGGCAGTGCATTTAGAAGAATTACGTAATCTTATATTTAGGTATGAATTCGATTTTCTTGTATATGCTCATTTAGCAATCGATATCGAAATGCTTCAGATCATTAGTTTAACATATTTAAGTTAATAAACCATCTTAATCTTACTGAAGTCTACAAAAGCCTTAACGGCATCATGGCAGTGCATTTAGAAGAATTCCGTAATCTTTTATTTAGGCATAAAATCGATTTTCTTGTATATACACATTTAGCAATCGATATCGAAATGCTCCAAATCATTAGTTTAACATATTTAAGTTAATAAACCTTCTTTGACGATCTGAAGTTGGCA